>JAODAF010107513.1:0-10724 GCA_027574765.1 Molpadia intermedia | reverse complement strand
TGTATGCATATAGGGTTTACTAGTACTTTAGCAAAACGTCACATAATTAGGATCATGTAAGGAATATTAGGTCAAATTCCTTACATTTTCTTACAACTTGCAAATCTACCTGATTTGTTCACTGACAGTCCACAGAATTTTTCCACTAAAGTGATACTTCCTTACAACATCCTTACATGTTCCTTACCAGCCTTACATTATCCTTGTATGTTCCTTACACAATACTAGCATTTAATCTTGTGACGGGTATTACATGTAACACATGGACACTCACTATAGCCTCAGGACAACTATAGATTCATCGACAATATAGGACTGACTTTTTAAATCTTCCTCATTTAATTGTTCCACAGAATTTTTTCTCATACTAGTTCCTTACAACTTCCTTACATGTTCCTTGCCTTGCATTACAGTGTATATATTTTCCTTACACAATAATTGCATTTCATTTTGCTATTGGTTACCCTGCTCAACATCTTAATTAGCATATTCCGACATGGTCATGGTCAAGTTCTTGGTTCACAGATCATTACCAGGCAGAGATACCAACTTTGAAAAACACTTTTCAGTACTCAAGAGGCCAAAAATCAGTATTTTGCAAACGAACTCAGTACTTTTAAATTTCATCACTTTTCCACCCCTAATAGGGCAGACCTATATAGCTTCCTCCGTGTTTGGCGTGTTTTAACACTGAATGATTTTGTCTCTCCACATGTGCGGAGGTAAAACTATACGGGATTGGACTAAAAATACGTACTAGTTGGCATCTCTGTTACCACTATAAAGATGCTATATGCATCACAACTATTATTTCTTCTGTGAATTAAATTTAATGTCTTTGATGGTTATAGATCATGTTACATTTTTAATGATCACATCTAATTATAAATTATTTTTTGCACGATTCCTCTACCATTCCCTCTACCAAGCTGAAATATTTGAGATTCACTTTAAATTTTGTGTCATTTATAAGACAAATATGTACTGTACTATCATATTTCAGATAAGCCATGGACATTCATAATTTAATTGTAAACTTAAAACAACAGGCTAGTGACTGCATCTATAATTAAATTATTTTTAGCTCTCTTGTCAATTACATGTCAGTAAGCAGGATGGCG
This sequence comes from Molpadia intermedia, assembly GCA_027574765.1. NCBI lineage: Eukaryota > Metazoa > Echinodermata > Holothuroidea > Molpadida > Molpadiidae > Molpadia > Molpadia intermedia. The sequence continues at coordinate 9,603 of JAODAF010107513.1, read as the reverse complement.
ACAAATGTTCTCGAGAACATAATCTCTTCTTTATGATTGCAGCTGCTAATCTATAAAACCGTAATCCTGAACCTACAAAACTGTGACTATATCATTCTGATAGCAATCTATGGAAGCTACTGTTGAAAGAAGATGCTGTATATCAACTACATTGGAACAAATACCCACCAAAGAAGGGAATCGGCATATATACTGCATGCTTGAAATGGTTACACAGTTTGTCAAATTGTATCTTCATCCCAACTGTAATAAACTCTCCTTCTGAACTGGACATACATCATACTGTACTTGTAAGAGAATTGGCAGCTTTGATGTGTTAGAACTGGTCACCCAAATTTGTTTCAGTACCAATAAGTTGTAATTTTTGTTTTGAACAAGAAAGTTCCAACTACAACTACATTGAAATAATGCTCATCAGTAAAGAGAATAAGCATACATGTATATAGCTGTTCATTATATAAGCCAGAAATGGTCACACAATTTTGCAAATATATCTAAAAATATTTTGAAATAAAATCGCTTCCTGAATTGGACACAAGTCATCAAGCGAGAGTATTTGCAGCTTTGAAATGCTAGAAATAGTCAACCAAGGTTATTTGATTTACAGTACAGTATATACAGTAATATGCCTATTCATTAATTTTAAGTTATATAAAAGAAAACAGATGCTTATCACAGTTTTGTAAATTATATTTTTAACCAACTTTAATATACACAATCTACTTCTGAATTGGGCATACACCAGGCAAGAGAATTGACAGATTGATATGTTAGAAATGGTCACCCAGATTTATTTCATTTAGCAGTGATCTGCTATAAATTAAGAGATTATTAAAAATGAAAGCAGCTCTCTAGAGAAAGAATTACAAAGTAACTATTAATTTAAACTGAAAGATATTCTCCTCAGACAATTAGAGAGACTGCATAATAAATTATGCTAAAAATGGTTTCACATTGAACACAGTATTCCCTGTGAATTTCAACATAACTTTATATTAGCCCTTATACACACCAAGTGTATATGTCTTGTTCCCTGCTCAATGAAGTTGTCGAAACAGAGCATGCGTCTAAAACTCTCTATATATATACGCCCCATACCCACTGCTAAAAGAAATTTAGGGCCAGATGCAATATCGCGGTAAATAAGGATATGCAATTGTTATATGAGGTAAGATAGTACGTGCTGTAAATTCAAGTCAATTATACACATGCACTAATAAATTACATCAGTTCGGCTGGTAATATAAGATGGAAGCCTACATGAAATCAGATACTAAATCACTGAACAGTTCATAGAAATTTAGCCATGTATGGAGATCAAATTCAACATTCATATCAGGTATTATACTGGCTTTCTTTCATGCTGAGCATGATACTGCCCTCGCTTATCCATCTGCTCACCGATCTTTCTCCTTCTCATTTCTGCCATTGTGTAACAAACATGCATGTGTATCAACTATCAAAGCAGATTCGCAGGTTCATGATGTGGGTCTGATCCTAATAGCTGGCTAGAGATCTAGGGGGCACAATTGTTTTACTTGATTTTTTTTTTTGGGTGGGGTGGTCCTGCATGCATTCCCAGGACCCTCATAATGATGCATGGCTGTATATACACAATGCCACAATATGTCAATCTAGCTATAGCAGTACATGAGTGGGAGGGATTGAAATGTGTAGCAGCTGTTACGATCCCCAGAGATCAATTAAGACCATCAAAGAAGTAGTGATTTTTGATTGGTCCCATGAAACCTACACTCTACTGCACTTTGAAGCCGCATCTTCAGGAGATCATGCAGTCGATAGGGAGCATAGATATACTGGTCATACTGTACCTAATACACTCTGAGCATGTGAATAAATGTTTCCCGTAATATCACCTATTAGGCTATTACTGGTTTTATGTTATGTTACATGAAACTATAAAAAGGCCCAGGAGGGAATATACATGATTGTGAGTACACATTTTGTCTGGTCTTTAAGCAGCGCACATGTGAGTCGATAATCAGGATAGAATAAATATAGGATGTCTGATTACCAGACTACATACAAGACTTTACATGTTTGCCGATTTTGCAGTAATTAGCACCTTAAATTACAGAGAAACATGTGGAGGACCGAATGTGTTTTCATCAAAACAGACAGAGCTGTATTAATGATAGGAATCATTGCAAATAATATGACTGGTGGGTCAAAACATAAAATGATTTGTTAGGTAATTAAATCTTAATAAATGTGATTGCTGACATACTTGAGGTGTCACAATATTACTCATAATCTACAGTGTATACATGTCAATTATACCTGAAAAAGTGAAATGAGACCAGAGGTACAAGTAGGTTGTATTTAAGTGAAATTTATATACACACTGAATAATCTGTATGTACAGCAGCAGCAGTATCAATGATACCATAACAATTAATTTGTGTCCACAAAATAAAGTTGCAGTTATAGCAGATATTTGATACTTGTAAAGTAACCAATTCTTATGTCAAACTTTAAATTTGAATGAAATTTGAAAAGCAGATAATTAATTTTAATAATATGTGGCCTACTGCTCAAAGCCCCCTCCACTTATACCCCTTCCCCAGGCCACAACATCTGCCATTGGACAGTTGACTGAGGTGAAAATTGGGGTCACCAATCAAAAACGTTTGAATACCAGGGATTTAAAACATTACTTATGTTGTTTTGATATTAATGATATTGATGAATTATTTTCTTATATAGATATATTCTTGAAATCTTAGTTTATATTTGATATATACAGGAGAGTAATCTGTCAATAACATTGCCCATCATGTTCACGTCTTTTGTAACTGCTTTACATTATATTTGTGTGCTAATATTAGAAATGTTTTAATGTAACAATGTGAACTATCCTTGATAATGTTAAAAACCTTTGATATAAATATTTGGGGGATTATAGGTCAAAAGAGATATTCTGTGAGAGTAGAGTCTTAGCCAACAAGTTTATCCAGTGACATCCTGGATTTAAATGAAAACTTGAAAAGTAGATTGATTTGAAAACTGTATATTGCTTAAGGATATAGAATCCAAACAAATTTGAGTTTTACCTTTGCTTAGAAAAATAAGCGAATTTGGAAATTGGGTTTGAAAATTCTTAAGTGATTGAAGTTATGGGAACCTATATATACCTACCAGTTTCGACCATACAACACTGAAACAATGGTCAGCCCGATATATGCAATATCGCCGCCAAATGCAACACCGTATTAAAGCGGTCATGGGACATTTTCTTGTCGGCTTGCAAAACAATTTGGGCATCAACGCCAGTTATGAGCTCCCACATGTAAAGACGTTTATGTCTTTCACTTTCGTCGGTGTCAGAAACTGTCAGGTTGGTATATAAAGGGTTAAATATTAAATTTTATTATATCCCACAATGATAAGATTTGGTTACAATTTTAGAAAGAATTTTGGAGGGTGATCAAACTTACAGGTAAGAGTTAATCGAAAATACTAAATGGAAGGTAACAGTGTTGTACGGTAGAAAGTTAGGACTGACAACGAATAAATTAAATATCAGCATCTCTGTGTATTGTTTACTGGTAGCCCATCAATAGTTTATATCGTTTAATGTAAAGAAATGAACTTAAGCATCTGTATTCATTGCACATTGAGAGAAACATTATTGAAAAGAACTGATGTGGTCAAGGTTTTATAGAATTATTTTTGCATAATTTTGCAATCTACAGTTGAGAGAAGTTGGATGTGATTTAATTTATTGTCTGGTTAAATGTGAATACTCTTAATTCTTTACAACTTAAAAACATTAACATTTGAAGGCCATCTGACCTGAGGTTGTGTTGCTCTATTCCAAAGTGACATCATTGGGAATCCAAACCATTGTGAGATATTACAGGAATCCTAAGATGTGGTTGTTGAGAAATCCTGGTCGATCAATCATTCTGGAACATCACATGATTGGGAATCCCAACCATTGTGAGATATTACAGGAATTCCAAGATATGGTTGTTGAGAATCCTGGAATGTCACATAAATTTGGGAATCCCAATGATGGTGAAGTATTACAGGACTCCCAGGATATGGTGATACAGATTCCTTGTTGATCAACCATTCTGGAATATCACATTGAAGCACCCCCTCTAAATGTTTTATTCCCAGCAATGCTTGGAGCATTTCTAAAACTGTATCTATATTAGTAAGTATTACTGCATCAATGTCAACGATTTTTTTAGTAATATTAGAAACAAAGAATTTTATACAAATTAATAAATACTAAATCTTAAGGTGTATACAAAAATTTGGTGTTGGGTTACAAATTATTGCAGCTTATTTTGAACCAAATGAGGCTGTAGTTGTTTAGTCTTTCAAATTTACAAATATTAGCTTATTCATATGTAGATGTCATTCCTGCCCAAGGTGGTGGCTACCATGGCAGTTTTGGAGATATGGTCATCATGACAATGGCTACCGTGGTGCACATGGGCCTAGGGATAAAAATTTCCGTTAGGCTCTTTCCAAATCATTGGAATCAACATGAGCCCCACCAAAGAAAAACTAAAGTTGACTACACCTCTACATGGCAAGAAATACTTTTTATTATGGTGTATTTGCTGAAATATTTTCGTTTTAATCTGTTTATGAGAATGCTCTTCATAATAATAATGAATTATTTAAATTTAGCGCAAATTATTTTCATACAGTTTTAAACAGGGTAATATTACGTATTGATGTCTGTAGAACAACAACTTTAAGAGGGAAAGAATACCCTGGAAACACGTTTACAGGTAAGGGAGGGTAACCCACTCTTACCTGTTACCCGAGTCTTTGGTCTTCCTTCCCTTTAATCGTTACTGTTGGTGAAAAAAGTTTTCTTTTGTGTGAAATTGTGTGATAGGTAAGTGATGGAAGCCATGTACGGGAGAGGTTATTACGTGGTTTGGGGGGTTATTTTTCTATTTATATAAAACAGAAGTATTGTAAATATAATGAAAAAAAACATAATGTGCATATTATTTTTTTGTGTGCTTTTGTTAATTATATAATTTAATTATAGTAAGTTGGGGGTGGGTGGCCAATTATCCTCCATTTCGTGCACCATTTGTGTACTATTAGTTATATATTGGTTATAGAAGGGCCGAAAGTGGGGGGTCATTTTCTCTTAGTGAAAGTGAGAGGGCCAATGCCCCCTTGGCCCCCGGTTCCGCCGCCCATGCTTTTGAGTTTGCCAATAATGTGATTAAGAGCCCTAACATTTTAGTATTAAAACGACTTGTTAAAGTCTACGGTAAATTTTAACCATACTGCCATATAGTCCATTTTTGTACATTTTTTTTTTTGATGGAGGGGTGGGCGGGAGAGCGCGCGAGGCTAGCCTGCATTACGTGTACGGCAGCAGTTGCAAGAAAGTATTGATTTTGTGAAAAACGATTTTAAACCTTGTTTCTTTTTCATGGTTTCCATAATTTAGATGTATATTTTAGTCAATATCACACTTAATTATGTGTGCATTGTAATCAATTACCCATGATCGAAGTATTGGAAATGTGAAAAGATTGGGGTGATTATATGGAACATCTCCCCTCACAAAATAAATGTGAATATGTTTCCTACCCACGACGACTCCACTTAAGTCATAGTCAAGACGACGTGCCAAGTTTTTGTAATACTGTCATGGAGGTAAGTTTAAAATAGACATAATTTATTTTACTTTTTAGGTAACAATTATTATTGAATATCAGGCTACTCCGTTTTCCGTACTCCTTGTTTTATCTGAGATCGTAGCCATTGCGTCTTCGAACTGTTTTTGGTTCCTTGCTTTAGCAAAAGGAACCTATGCATTCAACTTGGCGTGTGTGTGTGTATGTGTGTGTGTCTGTGACACTTGCTTGGGTACGCTCTAACTGAACAAGGGAATGTCGCATGGAAGTCATATTTGGTATATAGGTCCGTCTTAGTTAGTAGATGTGCTCTATTGTTTTTGGTGCCTGCAAAGGTCAGTTATGACCCAAAAAACGGAAATATTAAAAATGCAATAGTTCCCTGTGACAAGGTCCGACACGGTTGCTATTTTGGGACAAGTGGGATAGGGGAACATTTTAAAACATAACGGTCATGTCATCCAAGGTCACCAAAGGTCAATTAGTAGTCAAAAACTAGTATTTTGGCAATAACTTGAGAACGAAATGATGATTTTGAGACAAGTTTATTCATCAAAGTCCGACATGGTTGATATTCCAAATTACTTAATTCATATAAACCATCCGATATATAAACCATCCAGAGGTCATGTATTTGGAAATCATCAGTGGTTTAAGAGGGTACCATTGTAATGCCATATTCCTCTAAGCAAGGAACCATACATAGTGCCCTTGGGCTCTTGTTTTATTATTTTGCTAACTTCGCACATGTGAACATCTGCGAAGTTAGCGAAATGCCAGATAGTACATAGGCAATAATTACTATTGATGTATTAAAATGATGTTTTACTAAACCACCATGCTAGCTTTACTTTATCGTTATACCCTTATGGAAAAGTACTCATTTATTGTTTCACTCTATTGAAAATGGTATTAAATGTCTTCTTCAGGTTGGCTTCTTTTGTGTTAATATGAGGAATTACATGTGTCCCACTTTAGAAGAAACTTCCTGCTTTTTCAACCTGTTCATGTGATTTGAATTTTTTAAATTTGTTTTGATTTGTTGGCATTTTATTTATTTTATAGACAAAGTACCGATTACTAACTTTGTTTCCTTTTAGGAGAGGTGTAGAAAACTTGGAAGCAGCATCAAGGAATTAATCGTCCTCCCGATCTATTCCACACTGCCATCAGACCTTCAGGCAAAGATATTTGAACCGACCCCTCCTGGAGCTAGGAAAGTCGTCTTGGCAACAAACATCGCAGAAACATCATTGACTATTGATGGGATAGTTTACGTAATAGATCCTGGTTTCTGTAAACAGAAGAGTTATAATGCACGGACAGGAATGGAGTCACTAGTAGTCACACCCATATCTAAGGTAAATATCGAATAAGAAAAATCCAAACTATTGCTTTATATAAATTCCTGGTGGGGTTACAGTTCTTGAAACACTTTATGTATTTTGTATTATTTTCACATCTTTCACACCTTTCCTCAGGCTTCTGCGAATCAAAGAGCAGGACGTGCTGGTCGAGTGTCAGCTGGTAGATGTTTTAGACTCTACACTGCATGGGCGTATAAGAACGAACTAGAAGAAAACTCAATACCTGAGGTAATTACAAAATAAGTGATGTTCTTTATTTAGATTAATAAAATACCATTATGCTATATAATACATGCCTTGCAGCCTCCTCCTCCTCCCCCCACCCCCAGTTGTCTGTCTCATCATGGAGCATCAAGTTTACTGAAAGGCGCATCACATAATGGACTTCAGAACATCATTAACATGGAGTTTCCTCTAATACCTTTCATGGTTATCCATGTTATTGCATTTGGCATCATTATGTTACTTGGTTGACCTCACCATTCCCTTTCAACCAACCCAGCCACCCTGGATCGACAGTTGGCACGAAATCTTGAAATAGCATTGCACAACATGGCATCCATAGGCTGTTGATAATATCATAGCAATTGCAGGACATTTCCCTGTTGGCTGACTCAAACAACCGGTCATGTGAACGAGTAATTTCGTGTATGGCTTCTGTTTTTCTCTATTGATAGAACTGTTGGTACAGGAAGGGTTACCTTATACACTATTACACTGGACTTGCATTGATTATGCCATTTCCATTCTGAATATCTACCGGATCTGTCAGACATAAATCTTGAAAAATTATGGCCCAACAGTTCATCCATAGGCTATTCATGACGTTATAGCAATTGTTAGACACTTCCCTGTCGGGCGGCTCATGAAACCAAGCAACTTATTTTATTGTTGAGCATGTAGAGATGTGTATGTATGCTACTCTCTTCTATCGAGAGAAACTGAGGAGTGGTACAGGATTGGTTATAAAGAGCTGAACATTTTGTTGTTATTTCTCTTATCTAGATTCAGAGAACCAATCTTGGTAACGTCGTTTTACTTCTGAAGAGTCTTGGCATCAACGATCTCATTCATTTTGACTTCATGGACCCTCCTCCACACGAGACTCTCGTCCTAGCCCTAGAGCAACTCTATGCCCTGGGGGCGCTCAACCATAAAGGAGAACTCACCAAACTAGGACGAAGAATGGCAGAGTTCCCAGTCGAACCAATGATGTCAAAAATGATCCTGGCCTCTGAGAAGTAAGCTCTTTAAGGAATCTTACAATCATGATTGCTAATATTGAACAGGAGTATACTCTGAAGAGTAGACTTTATATTTCATGATGGGGATTCAGGGACCTAAACCTAATATAATACAGGCCCAAGGATTTTTTTAACACCTATATACTTTGACCCTGGCATGGAACCATACTATGAAAACAGGTAAGGTTATGCTAGTAGATATTGGCTTGGTGGGTTCATTTGTTTACATTTCATATTCACATAGGTTTTACTACCATAGCCTAGGCTTACAATCCTGGGCAAAGTAGTTGACCATCTCTGCATAGAGAGCTTGTTTATCGCAAGCTACCCCCCACACCCCCATACAATGCTGTATGTTTCTTGCATATAACTAAACAACATTGAGGAGGGGTTCAAGTGAGCATGTTAAAAGAGCTCTTAATATTTTACCACATGATGCAGGCACTTGGTCAACACTTGTACAGGATTGTAGGCTAGTACCAGTAATCCTATTGTGTAGGTACCATTAAGCCACAACAGCCTAAGAGAGTTGTGTCATATGTTAATATAATCAAGTTCTTCACATTAATTTAAGAAAGAAGTCTGGTCGAATGTCGACTAGAAACAATGTCAATATTCGCAAAGACAAACTGACATGGAAAATGTTTTTTCGGTTCTGTGGTTTTGTCGACATGCTGCTGGAAACGACGGTTTCTGTAAAATCCAGAGGCTTGATAACAGTTGTTTCATCTTTGGTATCTTTCAGGTATAAATGTTCTGAGGAAATCTTGACCATTACCTCTATGCTGTCAGTCAACAACTCAGTCTTCTATCGGCCAAAAGATAAAGTGGTCCACGCAGATAATGCTCGTGTGAACTTCTTCACTCCCGGAGGTGATCATTTGACGCTGTTAAATGTTTACAACCAGGTCAGATATTTGTCATAACTTGAAATCTTTGTTTAAGGTTAAAGGTCCTTCATGGCTTGATTGAAACCAAAGAAACAGCTAAATGAAGACAGGCAAAATGTTGAGAGAACATATCAATGGACTACTCATCTGTCCCTTGAAGAGTAGTAATGTCTTAACATTTAATGTAGTTTAAATTTATCAAAGGTGTGAACAGTCATTCGTATTAAGTGTAAAAATCATGAAGTGGACATTTCTGTGGTAAATCTTACTGGGCAGTTGCAGGTATTTAGTCCTTAGGGCCACCTAGTAATGGAAAGGAAGGGGGGGGGGATCATAATTATCCCTTATTACTGTAAAGCAGTCATCCTGGATTCATCAAACACCATGGATCACATGGATTCCGACAAGGCTTGGAATTTTGGGGGAGCACCATTCATACTTTGGGAGAGGGGTTGGG
>JAODAF010107512.1:0-13075 GCA_027574765.1 Molpadia intermedia | reverse complement strand
AAATAAAATAAAATAAAAAATCATCCAAGACATCATAAAGAAACCATATATTTTTCTCCAAAACAAGTGTCCGAGGAAGAAACATATCTCATTCATCTTTCACCCAACAATAACAATTGGCAGACGACAGGGCCATTGAAACCTATGATTTAGCACATTTCAGTTTGTATTAGCCGAAGAACTGCGCTAAATTTGACTCACAGACACACACTAATACTAAGTCAATGGAGACGAACAACCAAGCCTGTAAAACACCAAATTTTGAAAGAACCAATACGAACAAATTATTTCTTCCCGTCGGTGAACTAAAATAAAGAAAATAGAACATGCTGATTGAATAGCAATTTCAGTGAAAAAGGCTATTTAAGTTCTGACCACGAATTTTCAACTTTTTTGTGAACGCGTGTCAAAGCGATACAGCACAGGGATCAGTCTGAGCTGTGCAACATTGCATGAGTAGAAATAGCCGTTACGATTTTGTTTGTATAATCTTAGAAAACTTTCCGAGTGGCGCTAGGACAGTTTTATGCATTACATGGAAGAATTTAATCTTTCATATGACACCCATTTGGTGGTGTATTTAAACTAGAGCATCAATGGTGAAGAATCATTTAAAAAAAGGAGAGACAGATACGGTACATAGTTTTATGTAAGACACTGTTGTAGGTTTAAAAAGTAAGTTTCTTGTGATATAGTATTTATAAAGCCTATATGTAGTAGGCCCTACTCCGTAAATAAAAGCAGATGGGTTTTGTCACTCATTCATGCCAGGGAATATTGAATCGTTTACCTTATGATCAATTTCTTCGACTTTTTCAACGGTTTCATCAACCACCTCTTCCAGTGTATCCATCCTTTCTCCCTGTTCTCCTACTTCATTCTGGACATTATCAAGTCTCTCGCCTTGCTCTGTGACCTCGTCGTCCAATTTGTTGATATCATTTTCTGTCCCTGTCACACGGTTGTCGAGGTCGTCAATATCATCTCTTTGTTCAGCAACATCAGTACTGAGGTTCTCCAAACTTGTAAAAATTAAAGAAGAAATGTGGCCAATTAATTCTAAATAGTATGGCTCTAATGGAATATCATAAAACAGAATAATACATTAAGTACATGCATCAAATGTTGGCACTTAACAGATAAGTTCAACAATGGACAATCTTTATATTCAAGTATATACCTATAGGCCTACGTCATGGCAATGTACCCGTATTTTTCGTGAAACTATTGTTATTATCTGTAATTCGAAAATTTTGCTCTTATTCTTAAATCAGGTACTACCACACAACAAACAAAATCAGATCATCTTATTTGATTTGGTGATTAAATTATAATATATAGAACGTTTATATTATATAGATTTCTACAAAAATATTTGCGTTGTTTTTGTTTTAAAATGAAACTGCGTTGGATTATTTTGTACATTCTATACGCCACTTAGGCTATATTATATTTCAACCGATATGTCAATTCTATTAAGCATACCTTAAGAATATCAAACATACATCTCTTCTTTGTAACCAATATGATATCATCAGATATTAACAACAAGTTCAAAACCAGTTTCCTGTCATTAAGGCAGGGCTTAGTTTATTCCTGCCATGACTTGAACAAGAACTCTCTCACTCTCTAAGCATCTAATGAAATGTAAATGTAAATGAGTCTCAATCTTACGTCCTGTCCTCCAGGAAGTCTATGATACTCTGAACCATGTCTGCCAATCCCATCTGTGTTCCATTCCTCTCCGCTTCTATCACCGCTCGTTGTTTCTTCAATGGTTCCTTGTAGGCTTGACCAATGCGTTTCATTTCCATCAGGATCACAGTTTTCCACATAGGATCGATAGTTTTCAACTTATCCGCCAAAATTGTAAGATATTTATCTGCCGCTTCCTTTAATTAAATTAATTAGTTAGAATAAATTATGTAATATTTTGCATTTAAATTGCTAATGTCACGTAATAATGACGGTGAAATATGAGTAAGGTTCCGGGAACACGGGATCAAACCACCCGGCCTCTGTTTGAAGACAACCATTTGATTGGAAGCACCATCTACCACACACATCCTCGTGGATTCCCCGGTGATTTTCTTTATGGCTTGACATCATACATAAATACAACCTATTCCCATTATAAAGTTTCTTGATTAAAATATTTTCATTTCAGTGCAAATCTAGAGGCATTTCTTGTTTTATAAGATCCATCAGAAAACCAGTTTTCCAGCTAACTGATACTCATCTCATTGCATTTTGGTCTCAAATCTATGAGGGACTTGAGAGTTGTTTTGGTCTAATCTGGAGTATATATAAATATGATGAACAATATAAAATTAAACTTCACCTCACTCATCCGTCCAATGTTAGCGACTATTTTACAAGCTGAGGAAACAGTCATCGGATTTTTCTCCCACGCCTCTAGTATTTCGTCGATGTGATTCTCTACTTCCCGTGGGTAATCTGCTGAGACCTCTGCTAAAGCCATAAATGCTACATGGACGCAGGTCGTGCTATCTAGGTCAGCTATGATGGTACCTAGAATTGGTACCAACCTCTTTGAAAGTTTAATAAGAAAAAACGTCAATAAACGAGACTCCTCGGGTGATAACAGTAAGTCTATCAGCCAGTCTAGAACAGTTAAAGCCAGAGCGCATAATTAACGATGAACTAAGTTCATATCATTTGCATTACAACATAAATGTACTGAGGGAGGCTGGCCTAAAAGACTTTATAAAAACTTTATAATTTGAAATATAGCAGACGCATAAACGTTCGAGATCTGATGGACCGGGTACAACCTCAGTTGTCAGCACACTTTGGATATATCATTAGTCTATATATAAGACAACATTTGAATTGCTTAGCGGAATCTTATTCGATTATACTACACACGTACGTGTCACTGTAGCCACATCCGTTTTTTTACATTTATGAGGCAGGGAACCAAAATTACAAAGATATAAAGATATATCATTCAGGCAAAAATATTGCAGCTCATCCGCTTATATAAAATGCTTTATACCCAAATAACTAAATATCAGTAGACATATATATTAGGTAATATTCTAATGCAAACACTTCAATGACACACATCAATAAATATTTAAATATAATTGTTGTAATGTATATTTCTACATGTACTTGGATTATTTCAATCGTTTTGGACGGTAGGATATGTGAAAGATAATATCCTTCCCGATATCATATATAGGCTAGGTGAAATGCTGTGCAAAATTGAATGAACAGAACATTTAAGGCATCATATCGTCCATGCTGCTAGCTAGCTTCGTTAAAATTTGGGCATATCGGAACCTCAACTAGCCATCTAATTACATATTATTTATTACCTTCGCTTCTCTCTTCGCGACATCGCCAAGGAACATGTAAAAATAGATTTTCTCTGAGTCGTTCATATCTTCAGCTGCTTTTTCTGCGAGTTGATCAAAGTATTTCATTATTGTATCTGGAGCATCCTTATAGAGAGGTTGTAACACCACTGTATCAGAAGACAAATTAAAGAAGACAAAATCACTATATCAGATACATTGTTATCTGATATAGTTATTCAGTTCATGTCATGGCAATTTATTTGATTAATTGCATCGATTTACTCAAACAAAAGAAGTACAAATAAATAAAGTATTTATTTATAGTACCAAAAATGTTTCACGATGGGGTGAGGGAATAAGGCTCCCGAGGGGGACTCCAGCCACCTCTAGTGTCACGTCGCGGATTTAGTGTTGTCATAACGAAATGTTATAGATCCTCATATTAGTATGGTTAATACCAAACTAAATAAAACGATCACTTCCATTATATTAGGACAGTAATATCCTTACCATCGTTACGATAAAATGTTATGTTATTTATAAATACACATGCCGAGAACATTTTAAAATGAATCACCAGCGGATTCAAAGGGTTAGAGGGGGTATCAGCCAGTCCCAATCACTTAATACCTGTAATTATAAATATGTACTTGATCAATTTGACACCTAATTCCCGAACTGAATGTCTGCATCCAGTTAGTTCTTCTATTGCTTGTTTCAATAGTTTATTTGACTTACACCCAAGCGTGGACCCCTTTCCTTCCAGGTAGACCTCCATCACAGTATCCGCGCAAGGGATGAGCAGCTCAGTCTGCTGGTAGATACAACCAATCGCATTCGCTGCCATCTCCTCTAGCTGGTCATTCTGACACTTCATTAATTTGACTGTTCCAGGAATGAACGACTTAATTGAGGCTGCATTGGAGGAATTCTACAAAGAAATAAATGGTAGCCCACACTTGTACCATATTTATACATAAAATTAATGGTCCATGCCGATGATAGTAGTATAAACCTCTAAATATATTGTGCATGATCTAACGTTCATCGCCCATGTCGATGTATTGTAACTACCGCTCGAGGTCTAAACGCTTAGTAGGAATTAAAATAATTGTTGGTAGATCATAGAATATATGGTCTATGTCACTGTGTCATCACCTCTTTGGGTCTATACTACATCCTTAGTCAGGCAGCTGAGTTCAAATAATTACTTATTGGGTAATCACACATCTCTGTATTTACAACCTTACAAGCCACAATAGTTAACACGATTATTGGTAGATGATGGCGCATGTATATATGTCAGTGATGGTCTCACAATATCTCTGTCTACACCAATTAGAATGTGAATTATACCGATTGATGGTAGTCCAGAACTAATTACCCATACATCGGACGAACAGGTTACAGATAACAAAACATATATACGGCACGAGCTGAAGGAGCTGCTCAGACATCTCGAGCAGCTTAAACAATTCCAATTGATATTCAGACGCGGACATGACTCTTTCTACTTTCAGAGAGGTGATTGGTCGTGCGCAGAGTGAATATCACTTCTTTCTGAGAGTGAAATTGAGTATTTCCATGCTTCCTGTATTTATACCACACGACCTGAAGGAGTATAATTCTAGAAGTTCTGAAACGATTGATTATAAAGCCTTACCCGCATGACAGTGTTGGATAGAATGTTCAATGCAACTGTCCCATAGCCTGACATCGGTTGTCCATCAAGCTCTTGGGTGAGAATGTAATCAAATAGCTTTGATAATTCTTCAGAAGCTTTACTGTAGGAAACAGTGAAATATATCGTGATAAATAATAACGACCATACTTAGTGTTAGTCTCTTTGCAGCTTGAGATCAGATTATACACTTTCTGGAAGGTTTATCAACCCCTATCTGTAAATTAAGAGTTGGTATAGTTTTCTTTCTCTTTAAATGTACGGTACTGTACGGCGTAACACGCAATGGAAAAATTACCATTGACGTCCTACGTGGCACATTACTGTAATTTGTGTCTATGAAAAACAATTCGTAGTTAATTTCTCATTTGCATACTGCATGTTGAATCGTACCTTTAGGTATACTTCCTGTTGAACGGGTATATTTTGGGATATTACTGAAATCCTAGTCATTATTACAAATAACGGGATAGAATGTTTATTTCAGTTTTAGTGAATTAAGGGACAATAATCAGATTGTAATTAAAGACATTAAATTGACAATGTAGTGGAAAAGCAGAAGAAATGTGATTATATACAACGAGGGCCAAAATGATGTAGTATATATGATAAGCAATATGACGTGTACGTGTCTGCTTTCACCCAAAATTCAACCACTATGAAAGAGAGTTTGGGAGAGAGTGCTATTTCAAATGCATGACAAACACATTGCTAACTTTTGGGACATTTTTAATTGATTTCACCCAACATGGTCTATAACAAATGAGAAGAAATCGGAAATCAAACCACGGGGAACCAGCAAAAAAGGTACACAACCTTATGAACTGCATGATGCTATGTACTAAAATCGTATTACTTTGAAATACAATATAGGTGTTTGTTTCATTTGCATGTATACTCTCAAGCACCCTTGGCGAAAACATGTCAGCCTACAACAATTTTCGTCTTCTCTACCATATTATTTTTTATACCGTACCACTTTAAGAAGCATATACTTACACTCCTAGTACTCCTATGTTGCTGATGGTGTAAGTGACTAAACTGCTTCTCTCTCCGTATTCTGTGATGTCATTCCCATCTCTCTGCAGCCAATCAAGCATAGCTGTGTACAGTTCCGGTAGTAATTTCTCTGTACCCTGTCAGAAAATCGAGAAACATTTTAATGGCAAATATTCGTCTCGAGTAGTATACTATAGTACTATACTCTCTATCACTGGCGGTTATAATGTGAAGGGAGGGGGAAATGCTGTCACCCATACCAACAGGGCAGAAGATGTTTTATCAACCGTACATTCGAGGATGCTCCGATCACAGTGCTACCACCTCAATGGATTGTTACCTTGTAACCATAAAAGAATGCTACGTCACTGTCGGCCAGCTGACTGGGCTAAGTGAGGACTACACAGTACACACGTGTCATCCAGTGGATCTGTTATTACGTCACATCATGAATGCA
This sequence comes from Molpadia intermedia, assembly GCA_027574765.1. NCBI lineage: Eukaryota > Metazoa > Echinodermata > Holothuroidea > Molpadida > Molpadiidae > Molpadia > Molpadia intermedia. The sequence continues at coordinate 6,612 of JAODAF010107512.1, read as the reverse complement.
AGGCACGATTCGTAGATTGGTGTTCCCAAAAAATATTATTTGATTGATGTCACCCCCTTCTCCTCACCATCGATAAATTTTGGAACCATTACGGCAAATTATGCCCCTACATCCGAATATATAATTAAATGGTACGGACGAGCGCGCTTGATTGTCTGGTACCATACTTGACTACAGCGGGCTCTTAAATGGATAAGCTACCAAACTTACATCATAGTTTATATCGCTGCAGTCCACGATGCCACAGCCCAGCACGTAGGCCATCTCATCCGTTCTCTTGTATGCAACGATCAGCAATTCCATGATCAACTTATTCACCTTCTTGATCATTTTATCTCGACTGATGAGAAAATGTAAAACAGTGCAAAAACGTTTGTGAATATTTTTTTGTTACTTTCAACCAGTTAAAGTAATACACTAAAAGAATACGTGTGGCATGGCATTAATTTGGAATATCGACCTGTATCGAAAGGCCCATATAATAAAGTAAGGATCCACACTCGATGTTGTAAGGATGGGCTTGTTCAAACAATATTGGGTCAATTTCAGTTAAATTGTGAGGTTTTTACCATTTAAATTTGCTAACGCATATGCCGAGATGATGTTTGTCTTAATGTTTGTATATTGAAGTTTGTCCAACGTTCTTAGAGTGTGGTAGACGTAGACTACACCATATGCTCGTTTACCATTATACCCTCGCGCCAGAGTGACGTTTTTGGCAGAAAACAAGGTAAACTGTATAGTCACCTAGTATGTCTAATTTGGCCAACATTGGGATACCAATAAATATCTTATCTTTTGTTATTCCTATATGATAAAGTATAAGTACAGGGAAAACAATACAGTGAAAAGGTAAAAACAAGATTGGGTTAGCTATAAACATCTTATCCTGTTTTATTCGTATACGAAATAACTACAGACATACATACACAAATGCCTCTATCATATGTTTGATACAGTCTTGTAAAGCTTCGCCTTGCTCCGTCTTAGCTGGTTCTCGATCTTTTGACCACCAGTCGTCTTTCTTCGTTCGTACCAGCGTGATCGGCTGTTGTAGTATTTCGACGATGGCCTCAGCATCTTTAACTCTGTCCTTCAATAAACGGTAAGAAAATGGGTCCATATGTTACGGTCTGTTGTGTTTTTCTTTAATTATTAAAGCGCAGATGCAAGTTTAAATTGATGGATTCATTAATCGGATAATGGATTCTACTAGGCACTAGTTAATTGAGGGGGGGGGGGGGGGGCTTCAGGCGCATTCGGACATTGCGCCATCTCATAATGCTTGTGTTGGGGTTAAAGGGACCATTTATCCGAACCTGAAATATCTACGTCAATTAAATAAGGGCTTGACTGTTATAACCCTTCATGTTACCGAGCATTAACGAGGGCGTAGAACCGAATCGACGGTCTGCCGGAAACTGGATAATTGACCCAAAGGGGCATCCGTAGGTTCCTCACCCCACTGATCACGAACTTCCCTGATGTGACTGTATTTTCCGGTATCTACTCACAGTAACGAAGTCTCTGTCTAGATGTGAAGAAGTGTGTGCATTCTGCTCGCCATAACTGAGCTCTTTGGCTCACTATAGTTCCATTAAGGGTTACAATATACTTGGATTCCCTGTTTCAGGAGTGGTCAAATTCTTTAGATATTTAAATTTTTAAGACCCAATGTTGTGTCTATAGTCGCAGGTATCATGTACTAATTGGCTTGTCGCTGTAGCGTATAATAGTGAAGTATATAGGCAGCCAGAAAGTATGCTTCTTACATCTGACGTCACTGAGCATCCTTTATTGTACGGTACTCCTATTAAGAATGACTTACCTTCCAGTTGACATAGTCTTTGGACTCAAATATGGTCTTTGCCAACAAATAAAAATCGGTTCTTTGTTTCTTAATGCATTCTATGCATATCTTTGTTAGTATATCCGTATGTTTCGCCTTCCTGTGGGGCAAAAAAGAGTGACGTCATAGGACGTTTGAGGCTATAATGGTTCACATAATCCGATTGCACACATATTGGCTTTGATTCAGTGTGTGCACTGAGATTTGCGACAAAAGTAGCAATGACATCACTATAACTGAACTTTATCACTAAATGTCCATGCAGAACGTTTTGTTACATTTTGAGTTGTTACAATACGCGTTAACTTTTTGTTACATATTGAGGCGAAATGTGTTACAAAATGCGTTAATTTGCGGCGAATGTTACATTTTATGGTGTACCGTACCAGTCGTTTATTTGCCGGGTTTATTTGGCATTAATTTGTGTCACCTCGGACGAGGCGACACAATGCATGGTCATGCAGATTCTCCCACGACAAAATGACAATGAAGTATTTAACCAACCCCCATCCCCCACCAACTGCTTAAACTATGATCCAGTTTGCACCGCTCCTCCACCAATTATCGCCATCTCGAAATGGATCAATACACTAATGACGATATATATACTTACATGTGTCTCCGTATTACAAGTAGGCCTATAGTTGGTTTTACTTCTGATATACTTACGATTTTTTACATGATTCTATTCCAGGATCCCTTACGGCGTAGTAGAATGAATGTAGCTTTCTATCTTCATCTTCTGGCGTTGCTGCGATGACAGCTTGTAAGATTTCCTCTCCGTAATTTTCTATAGCAGCGCTGTCATCTTTTATTTTTTCGGTTAATTGCTCGATGGCACTCATTTTTGATATTATGTTATTTCACTGAATCTTGTTTCTTTATATAATCTGAAAATCTGTAAGAAAATATATACATAATAACGGAGAGTTGAATTAATATATTTCTTATTTTTCAATATTAGCCCACCTTAGGCTAGCGGAAGATTATATTCTATTCAGCCTCGATGGCACTGTGGACAAAGAATTATCTTTCTTCGGAAAAGGTTTATTTTTTTCGAAAGGTAGTAAAGACATTCAATAGGCTGCCATCAGTAATTGCGTAAGACACATCGGACTGCAATTAGGCACAATACCGCAAAATGATGACCATTAAAACCAGTCTACTTTGGACTTCTGATGACCCACAAAAGTGGTATTATCGGAGTTTCAGTGTGGACGCAATGTTGTATGTCCAGGACATTATATATGTGCTATGAAAATAAATTATATCTGATTGTCAGTTGTATAATATGGAAGATCGCACGGGCAGTACTCTCCTGAGCACTGCAGCCGTTCTCGGGGACTGACTGACCCGGACTAAAGGGCAATTCACGACATAATATAATTATGTTTTATTTTATATTATTATTTAATATCATTGTTTTAGTAACGTTTCGTTGAAGGTGAAGAAGGAACCATAGTGGCTCAGAGAGAGAGAGACGATATATATCATTCAGCACGCGCTTTGGGTTTTCCCAACAGCCCTATAAAACCCTCATTCCCTCCTGTTCAGCTACTTTTCCGTATCATCATCACATGTTTAATTTCTTTAATTAACACACTACAAAATATTACCCAGATATTGAAATGTCGAATCTTTTTTATTCCTGAAAAACTAATATCAGTCACGACAGAAGTAGTTTTCAATACGCTTCATCGAAATCTTCTAAATGATTACAATGGGGAAAATTGTAAAAAACGTACAAATCAACGTAAGGAAAACGAGAGAATTGCCCAAATATTATTGTTATTGTTTTGGTTTCTATGGGGTTTATATGCAGATATGATTTTCTACTAGAAATTTGCCTAGAAACCATCGACTTAAGATATGATTCACCTAACAACGGTATTATCTGATTTGGGCGATTTACGTGACTATTATATATTTACTAAGCTATAGGTTTCTTGGTCAATTTATAACGTTGATAATAATTAATAAGGGTACAAGAATAAGCAGAAAATGGAAGAGCGTGGTTACACACGAAGCACATCTACGTCTTTCGTCTACACTGTATGTTTAGATAAGCACTAACTTATTCATCCAAAATATGCTAAATGATTAAAAGGACAAAGGAAAACTATATAGGTTATTATGTTGTAATGTTAAACATGAAATTGTTATATCTGGTGGTTCTAGTCGGTGACAGTTAGTAGATACAATACAAATATAGTTAGTAATTTGTTCAATCGAAATGTTGGCCGAAAGTTGTCAAGATGAGGCTTGCGAATGGTAGTGTCAATCCTTCAAGTTCTATATAACGTTTTAATATTGTCATGCCATGCACAAAAGTATTAATTCAATTGATCATTCATCTGAGAGAAGGTGTTTGATGCATATGTATGTTTTGAAGAGAATGACAGTATTGAAGGACTTCAAATCCAAGTCTGAACAAATTCTTTCGGTTATGGGCCTTTCAAGATTTGGACATTTGATCCTACGCCGACTCCATTAATATTCATGATATGATCTAATATTCAAACCATGGGCATGTTTGCATTAAGTATGATAAACATCCATCATTGCATATAGTGGAGTTTCTGACTCCCCTCTAGAAAATATACGAACATGACAGCCTTCTTGATATATAGGCTTGAATACGTAGTGCGTAGTCTGCACGCCAGGTTTGGACTGGTCGGTTTGTGAGATACCTGTCTCAAAACTTTCTGAGGGTTGAATTTGATTTCTGAATGAGATGACCAGTAACGGGGTCAGGTTTCTCCCAAGATGAAAAGAGGTGATCAGTGTAGACATATCTGGTCCTCCCTGTAACATCCGCATGTGCACAAAGTATGACCTTGGACCACAGAACAGTTACCTGGCCAGGAAGCCATTTAACTCTACACGCAGGGTGTCTCTTACCCGGACCTTTTGATTCAAAACAAAAGTCATGCATGGTATAGGATCCTTATCATGGTATTTCCTTTGTTTTTCCTGTGCAGTTGCTCTAGTATTGAACTAGCTAGATTTGGGTTTAATAGGGTATAATACGGTACGGTACATTGTTCTAACTAACTCTGCTGGTGTCCTTCCGGTTTTGTATGGGGGTAGCACGATATGTGAGAAGAAAGGTGACAAAGGCAACTGACGTTTTCCCGGATCAGGGCCTAAGAATTGTTTATTCAAAAGGACAGCTTTATCGTCTGAACGGTGCGTCCAGCCGCCCCATTTGACACACTGGTGGTAGAGTGGGATATAGTTCATCTGAGGTGAATTGGGGCCCATTGTCCGAAACAAGCATTTCTAGGCTACCATAGAATGGAGACGCAACATTCCAATGGTCTTAACTGATGTGACAGTTTTCATAGTAAAATTTTCTAGCTATTTTGAGTTGGCCACCAGTTCTGCCAAATCAATGCATTCTTTGCCAGATCATGGTTGGTCACTCTCATCGAAACTGACTTACAAGCATGTACTGCACGACTTAACTATGATTTCTCTATCATCATCCAACTCAACCATAGGTAACTACGGGCACACCCCTTCATTCCGCAAACACTCAGATGTCATGTAAACGCTTAAGCCGTGAAACTCTATACTTAAATCAACATCTTCAACAAAATTAGGATTCCTAATTGTTTCCTGATGTAATGATGTCATCGATAAACGAGAAATGAAAGCACCCTCTGTGTCAGAGTCTGGACATGGCGTCGGCATTACCGTGATGCTCTGAGCGCATGTACTAATTTTTTTAAATATAAATCCATCGCCGTCAGGAGAGCAGCCGCCAAGGTACGAGGGATGTAAGACTTAAAATGGTTGTTAGGGGTTTATGGTCTGTGATTATGAACTCCAAATATTAAGGATGTTTCACGTTCTATCTGGGCGTATGCTCTCTAGGAGACAACGGCAACAGGTCCCCTTCTCCACATTGGCATCACATGATAAATTACTGCGCCTACTCCATGAGCTGAAGCATCATAAGCTAAGATTCACAAGTAGCCGTCTAGTTCCACTTGGCATCCTTTGGGTGAGATTATGATCATGAGCAATTATTTATGGTGTTGCGAAGAAAATGTCACATACTACATCTTCTATACCTTACAAGATTTGATTTATTACTCCCTGAAATGTACCAGGTGCTGAAGATACGCCAAGGACACGACGATTAAATCTAAATACAATGTAAGTGTATAATGCCTTATGTCATCTAAGTTTATGCATTCCAACCAGCTATGGCATAACAAGGAAGGTTTATCACCCTCTACAACCAAAAAACGGTAAGGTAAGTTCGGTAATTTAATTGGACCAGGACATTAAGAAGCTCTCCTCCACAGCCCTTCAACTTGATAGGTTAGTGTTGATAATGACCGAATTGACTCTTATAAAAGTTCTCTAAGATAACACTTACATAAACACCGATATCTAGTTCCATCTTGATATGTTTGCGATCAATTTATGCGACTATAAGATTCCTTGTTTCTGACTGGAATTTTAAAATTTGAAACAGTGGTGCATGGTAGAACTCATTGTATAATATTTAAAAGTCTCTTCACTCTCCTCATTTATGACTTTACTGGCAACATACAATGGTAGCACTTGATTTGCCATTTTGAAATGTTTCCGATCAATTTATATATCAACTAAGATTCCTTGTTTCTGGCTGAAATTGAAACAGTGTTGGCAGAACTCATTGTATAATATTTAAAGGTCTTTTCACTCTCCTTATTTATGACTGTACTAGCAACATACAATGGTATCACTTGATTTGCCCTAATTCCTTG
>JAODAF010107401.1:0-10725 GCA_027574765.1 Molpadia intermedia | reverse complement strand
AAGTAAAGGGAAAGGGGACTCCTGCAAACTCAATGGAAGGAAGTTTACAGGTAGTGGTACGTAACGACGAAGTTACAGTTAGAGGGGTGGAAAAATCAGTCTGAAGTTGGGTACCCCTACCTGTAAACCTCATTTTAAGTGAGTTGGTAAGCTTTTATCTTTTTAAACAGCGTATTATTTTACTTGTGGTATTCCAAATGTATTCTATTTAATTGTATCTTATGTAATTCCGATGCAAGATTATATGGCTAGATCGGCACACTTTGTTTTCTAGAGAGTGCAGACAGCACATGTCAGTTCATAGCCATTCACATAAGGCCCACAAGGTAGCCCTCCTGAAGAACTGCACCGGCCCTCTACAGCATAGAACAATGCACCATTAACATCAGCAGATGTGCGAGGAATGGTCTCTGCATTGCGATCCATACAGACATACTCTCTTCTCCAATGGGTGTAGTGATCAGTCATGAGATGACCAAAGTACTCACGTGTCCAGTCAGGTCCAGGGCAAGTGTTTCTAGCTGGAACCATTACGTAGCTATGACGTTGTACTGATTTACATACAGCACATGGTACCTCATTATTTTGTAAATGAGCATAGGGCGGGTATGGTGCTGTTTCATACTCTGCCCCATAGACAAATCCTCTTGTTGTATGAGCTGATACCTCTGGTTCGTCATAGATGGGTTCATGTGGCAGACAGAGGTAGTTGCTAGCTCCTCCCTTGTGAGTGTAATGTTCCCCGCCTGCTACTCCAGCGTAAACTAATTCAGATGTACTAGGGCACTCTGATCTCCCCCACCTAACATATATCACGCCACTGCTGTTAGAGGATGGTAGTCCTACGTCATTCATTGGGCGGGTACTTGTAGTATCAGAACTAGTTTCACAGTCACCTGTATCACCCTTAGGACCACGATCACCATCTCTTCCATCTCGTCCATCTCTTCCTCTCTCACCTTCAATCCCAGCTGGTCCTTGAGGTCCAGGGGATCCGGGAGGGCACATGAAGCACTGTCCCATGAAGTAAGGGGTGTATCCACCAGGACAGCCAATTGTACCAGGGGTACATCCTGATGTTTGGGGTAATGGTAGATCCTGTTGACTACTCCTTCGAATTCTCCTCCCTTCTTCTTTATCTGCTCCAATCAGGTGCTCTGCGATGTCGAGTCGTTCAAGGATTCCATCTATATTCTGTTGAAGGTCTGTGACTACCTTCTGTAGACTGGTTAGATCCGTTTCCTCTGTGACATCATCTCCTTGTATGCTCTTTAGTAGGTTCAAAACAGAGAAGGGGGGTTTATTGTCCTCTGGGCTAATGGGTGTATCAGAGGTGATGCCAGATGTACTCAGTAGGAGCATGATGAATGACATCTTCATTAGATCCATTTTGAAATTGACAATCATAAACTTACACAATGGGTAACGAGAAGAAATATCTGATATCCAAATATATATATGATTTTTATTTCACTTAGTTCATCCAGAATTTAAATGTTGTAGAGTAAATGCAATTGTATGAAATTGAATTCTGCTTTATTAAGAAAATATATTTACACTCATTGACAGTCATCCATATACGTTGAGAGTATAGTATGCATACATTTCAGCGAATCAAACAGCACAATAAAAAAATTCGCATGGATCCATTTCACAAATATGATTTCGCCAAAACAAATTTCTTCTTCACGAATTCCTGGGAACAGTGTTAAATTATTTGTTCCTTAAGAAAGGTAAAAGATCTGTGTTTGAAATGAAGTTTCTAGAAAAGTGAATAGGCTATTAGCTTACAAATTTATTCTTAGATTAGCAGCCAAGCTTTCTGTTACGATGTCGCTACTGATATCTTACTAATATAAATATATTTTATATATACTTTTTAAAATAATGGTAGCTTCCATATCCGCATTCAATATACTATGCATGTATAGTTACTATATTGTTGTCTTGCCTCCTTCCAAAATGGTATCGCTTCCAGGATTTACAATCGTCAGCAGTTTTGATCATCTATGTGCTTTTTATTTAAGTATATATCCCGGAAATTGTTTTAGATTTTTAGAAGAATGGCGTTAAGTTTCTTTCCTGTTGACGGATTTCAGCTTTGAAATCGTAATGGATGAATTCATTTTTCTGGTTTTGATTGGTGTCCTGACTTTGGTTTATTGCTCAAAGTTGCGAGAGTTTAGTTTCTGTTCCTGTCAGCATATACCCAGTACCTTGACCGGGTCATTGTGTTTTGTCTACTGTAGGATACACCGCATCGTGAACTTCATGGCTTGATTCTTGTACCAGTTATTCATTGATGCCTGATATAATAGGGCTCCGTAGGGGAATGGGTCAGCCTGGTGTATTGATCTTTTGGGCAGGCACGAGGTCGCGTTTCTATTTCGCATTGAGGTTATGTCCATGTGACTTACGTTGTTGCGTAGCTTCCGTTGTTAAAATGTTATTTGCATTTCCTTGGCAACCGTCAAAATGTTACTTAAATATATATGCGATAAACCAAAGTCTGACAATATTTACCTTTACAAAGCAAACCTCGATATTGGGTAAGACCACATCCAAAGTACATATACATTTGTAGTGCGCACGAGGCCAAAGTCAAAGTGTACAATTGAGTAAAATAGTCACCCGAGAAACATCGAAATGTTTAAATGCCAACTGAGTTAGTTCAATGCTTTGTAGCCATCGCTGTGTATAGTGTTCTTGAAGAATGTTTCCAGGCTTTGCTGCACATACAAAAAAAGTAAACGTACTAGCCTTCAGCATACGCTGAAATCTGTGTATCAGTGGGTCATGTAATGATACCCTGCTCTGTCTTTTACTCTTTTAGCCCCTATACTGTTATCAATTTATCTTTAACTCTAAGAGCCGACCTTTAAACTTGTTTGTAACACAATTACCTTAGTTCTTGTTTCTCCCATGATCCCATATCTCTGTCATCTAAACATTTCCTCTATCTGGTGTTTATAATAATTCGTATCTGGAAACATTTCAACATTAGAGATTTCCCTGCATGGATCATCCATATTCATTAATAATATTCAGTGTATAGTCAATACCATAGAGGCGGTCTCTCAGGTTCCCTCATGAGCCAATCACAGATGACCAGTTTGTTATGTCATCATTCTCAATGGTTTTTGTCATAGTAAGCTCGCCCATCATGCCCATGCGCAGAAGAGAGGCGTGGCTTGGAGTGTTGATATTTCAGAAACGCGCAACGAAAGTTCACTCGATATTTAACCTCTTTTAGTCAAGTAAATTTACATTTATTTTGTAATCATTAACGAATCAGCGCTATTTATTTAATTAACTATATAATTAAAGGATATATATCTCCAATCAATATAGCCTACTATTTAAAATCAACGGACACCGTTTTATTCAAAAGCGTACGGTATCTCACCGGATTTCATCAGAGAAGAAGACGTATAATCAGTAATTCTCCAGGCCTTACGTTTTGCAGTAACAACACGTTAAAAGGGCCTAGCCTATCCCATCCAACAACAAGTTCGAAGCAGTAAATTACGGCAATTTGATCACCACGCGGTACCTTTGGACTAATCATTCATAAAATCCACATAATTAAACATCGAAGGAAGACGACAATTTACAAGTATAGGCCTATAAATAATATACGCTGAAATAAATACTGTATATCAAATTATCGCTGCGCTTCACACGCTTCGTTTCTTTCAGGTTCAAGTTAAGCAACATAATAGTACTAAATCTCATAACTGATGGGGGCTTCTCTCATTTAAGCCCTCGTGCACTTTGTCACTGGAACTCACCAGGAGCAGGTGATGCGAGCCCTTGGATTCCATACGCCGGTGGGGTCATGCTCCGCGCTCGCGTTTGGTCAAAGTTACCCTTTTATATGCTTACGCCAAGGCCCTGCAAGCCTCTCCGCCCTTCCGTCTCACTGTAGCAACGTGGGGTTGCATGCATGGGTCAGAACCACCCCTTCACCTCCTGCCCATTAATACTAACGCTGTGTATCAACGTTTTTTGAACATACACATAAATGATCACAAATCACATAAATGATCACAAATGATCAGGAGATTCCGCGGTCAGCGGCTGTTGTCCGCCCCGCTGATCTTGGTGTCACAATGTCATTTCACTACAAGTTGTAGCCTAGGCTATAGGACATTATAAAAATGATATGTACACCCATTATAAACTGCTAGTTACCCGAAGGCCACATTGTTTGTGTAACCTATACAGAGGGAACTAGAGTCAACTTGGAACAATCATCGTACCGCATTTATTGCCAGTTTACACTGGACATAAGGACATTTCCAAACTTTCATAGGGTTAGGATCGAGAAATTCTATTGTTATTTTTGTAATTGTATAATAAAATTGATTCAAAACAGTAGTTCAAAAAATATGAAATCCTGAATAGGCATATTTTCATGCTTTGAGTGTTTAAATAAATATATATTGCACCATTATGTCTGAAATTGCAAAAATTGCAAACCGTACGCTTTCTGCTCTCTTGCACGCGCTTTTACCGTCTCCGTGCAGGCGGCGGAACAATTTGAAAGTTGAAGCCAATCTGAGCCCCCCCCCCAGTTGGTGCGCCATTTGTATACACTGAAAACCTAAACTGGTCAGCCTGACTAACTTAAAGCTAGTCCAGATGGTGTCATTCTTGACCAAAATGGAAGCTAGTCCGCCCTGCTGAATAAGTAGCCCGACAAACTTTGCCTAGTCAGTCCTGCTGGACTAGGTAGCTTGACTAACTTGCACGTTAGTCTAGCATGCTGGACTAACTATGCTGACTAACATGGACGTTTGTCAAGCATGCTCGACTAGCTTTGACTAAATGCCCGACTAGTTTATGACTAACTTAAAGCTAGTCCAGATGGTGTCAATCTTGACTAACTTAAGGCTAGTCAAGCAATGGTAAGCTAGTCCAGCCAGCTTGACTAAGCTGCTCTAACTAGTCCAGCCTGCTTGAATAAGCTGCTGATTAGTCCAGCCTGCTTGAATAAGCTGCTGCACACGAGCCCAATACAGGCCCCAACACAATGATATAGGTATAAAGCACTCCCGGTATGTTCAGTTCTGCTCATGGCATTTAATATGGAGATGCATACATAATTTTAAAGACCCAGAATTTAATCAAACTGCTTGGTTTTTTTGGTAAAAAAGAAAAAAGGTAGAGGAAAAGATAGGTAAAATGATCTTATTTAATAATATTATAAAATTATGAATACAGTTAATATGAAATATATAATGTTCATTTCATCAGGAAATTTGAATCCTTTACTTTCAAATATATGTCTTAATAAAAATAACTAAAATGTTATTAGCAAAAGTAACTCTATATCACTGCTTACCACTGGTGATGGTCCAGAATTTTGACAGGAATAATTTGACCAGTGCTGTCATTCAATAACACTAACTTTAGTTCTGCTCAGACAGCTTTTGTTGTAAATTAATAAATATATTCAATCTCAAAATGAAATGGGATGGAATTCTGCACCTTTTTGAAATCATGACGTATTTTAAACCAAAAGACACTTATGTTTAGTGGCTCCGAAGCCCAAATATAGCACACACTCAAAACAATATCTAGCTTATTAAGCCTGTCCACTTACCGAGCTAACATATTTAAGCCCGCACACTCATGAATATTAATGAGTTTGAACATTTTTAACACAGGCATGTACCTATACTATCAATTAATACCAGCATATCAAGAATGAAGATATTTGACCATAATGTTGCAATGTTATTGTTTTAAGAATTTTACGTTAAGCCACGACCACTCATTAATATTCATGAGATGTGCAGCAAACACAACAACATTTAATTTCCTCAATATGAGTCATATATCTGCCTAGCATGAAATTATTCCATCATATCATTGATGGGATATCATTTTCACAAACTCTTACTTATAACCTATTAATCCTGACCCAATCATGAATATTAATAAACTAATATTTTTAATGATGGTCATGTAATATACAAACAACAAACATTACCATTCTCATGTACGAAAGTATTTGGCCAACATGATAGATCTTAACACCTTACCTTTACTTTAACAATCACAAAACATGGTTTTAACGTTTTATCACCATGAGGTAATGTTTACGAGTATATTTTTCACAAGTTGATACATGTTCATAAATGAAACCTACCAGCAGTTATTTTGTAAATATACTGAACTTCTCCATAACCATTTTTTTTTAAACTCAGCATGGTTACTTAGGGCCACCTAGGACTCCTCTTAACATCTAATGATACAATAATCAATCAGATTAAAGTGTTTTCAGTCTCTTTTTAGGTGGTATTCTTAAAGTTGTGTTTGCTTGTTTTCAATGTAATAACAAATTACTCTTTAAAGGTATGACCCCTTCCAAGAAGAAAATTCCAGTTAAATACCTGTTAACATTTTAACAGGTATCAACAGGTATTGACTGGTTTTAACAGGGAGCAACCATTACCTGTTAACCAGACAGGTTTTAACAGGTTTTAACAGGTATTAACAGGCAAAAGTGAAACTGTTTAACCGGTACCTGTTAAACCAGACCAGGTAAATATGAAGTGGTTAACAGGTACCTGTTAAGACCAGTCAATACCAGTCACCAATTACCTGTAATACCTGTTAAAACCAGTTCCAATATTCTACCAGGTAGGCTTCTGCGGGCACCACTGTGGTCGCCGATTTCTACAGTGCAACATTACTGGTACCATTCATTGCTATGTTGTTTAATTACATTGTGCTATAGTAGCTAGCTAACCATATGATGGCTGGTCACACCACTGGGTTACAGATTCCTGAACTCCAAACCATCATCTTACCAGATTTTGAAGCTGAAATATGATCGGCGTAAATTGTTCATATAACTGTATAATGTGTAATTTATACTTTTCTGGAACATGTCTGTTAGTTCTTAATATTCTTCCATTCTAATAATATTAACCATCTAGAAAAATAGAGATGTATTCACTCAAATAGGATGACTTTTCGTTCGTTTTTGAGCTAAAATTACACTTCTTTGGAGTGATCACTTAGGGAACTCCATTGGAGTGGAGTTTACACTTTGACGTTCAGAGTTTAAGTAAAATGCATTTTACTTAAGTGTAATGCAATTCCACTTAAGTACAATAGGTAATATATTTCGCTAAACTTTAGAATTATAGTACTTAAGTGCAACTGTATTTTACTTAAGTGCAATTCTATATACTGAAGTAAAATAGGCAGTCTATTTAAGTACAATATAATTTTACTTAAGTAAAGTAAGATGTTTAAACTTATGTAAATTTGTGTATAGTAAATTGCAATTCAACTGAAGTGAAATACAATGCCACTTATTTAGAATGTATTTCACTACGGTAAAATTGGGAGGTAAATATTTAAACGGCTTGCCATAAGCTCGCTCCGTCTGCGCATCGCGGCACAGCCGGTTGCGTGTTTATTTTTGGCAAAACAGACTAGCAATTGAGGGTAATTTCAACCAATCACAGTTGCTTATTTCACCGTGAGTCTAGTACTCTAGATCATGATTATTTAGTGGACATAATTAGCGTTCGTACCTACGGAAGCGTAGAAGGGACAGTGCAATGAAAATGAAAGTAGCTAAATATAACTCGACAAAATGTAAAAGACAGAAAATTTACGTTTTGACGAGTTGCAACTCATCAAAAAGTTTCAGATTTTTTACATTTTGTCGAGGTAGATTGAGCTAATTTCATTTTCATTGCAATGTCCCTTATACGCTTCCGTACGTACCATTTCAACTGAAATACACAATAAACAAATTACCCTCGTCTGCTTACAAAAAAATAAATGATACTCCATGATATGGATGCAGTCACCACCTTGTTATTGCGTGATGGATACATCGGTGTGATTATTATGTGGGGTGAAGGGGATGGGGTAAAGACCCCATATTGCTCGAAGCAGTTACTCATGTACCTCATGTTTAAGAGAGGGCATGATAAAAATGAGTGCGAGGGTGGGAGTGTTTGTTTTAGGCCCACCGTGTGTATGCGCTTTTGGGTGTGTATAACATAAACTCATTGAATTTTGACAGCGCTGAGCAAACCAATGTATGTATTTAATATAGTGTGGAAAGTCAATATAAACTGGTAGAGGTTAATTGTAGATGTTAATGTTCCTTGAATATCAATCACGGGCGTTAATTTGTTTGTTGCGAAGGGGAAACTAATGCATTTGTCCCCCACTTGTTGCCCTTAAACTTTCTCCAAAATAGCTCAGCGGCAGACTATAAAAATGTAAATATCTTGAACACAACAATTTCTAAAAAGTTGCAAAACATAGCACCACTTGCATCCTATTATACAAACAATTCTCAAACACCCCCCTTATCCCTCCCAAGACGGCACTCAGATGCCCAACTGCATTGCACCATATGCATCTAAGCATCTAATTATACAAACAATTCTCAAACACCTCCTCCCCTTAACCCCTCCCCAAGACGGCACTCAGATGAACTCAATGTCAATTACATTGCTTCTCCGCCTTCCCCACTTTCAATACCAAATCCACGCCGTGTGTCAATGACTTCTTATTTAGAAATAATCACTCAGATAATCAGTATTCAATCTGTAATCATAATGGTGACGAATACCTCATTCTGGATTGTACCGGTATTTAATTAGCTCTAATAATTACGAAGATTGGAGGCGAGAAAGCGCCGAATGAAATCAATTAGATGATATCTGAGGTCAGACGAATATATGTTCATTGAAATGATTACCCGCCTTTGAAACATTTTTAATTTTAATTTGATTTTTTTTATAACACCATAAATTTCATTAATGATTTAATAACAATTTATTTATTTATTTCCATGTTTTGTGCCCCCAGTCCCCAGTCCGGTATTGTGAGTTAATCAGATCAGTCATTCTGTGCTATCCACCTAGCGTGGTGACGTCACCGTTTTTCACGTATATTTAATCAACCCAGCCTCACACCTTAAATTGTGTGTTTTGTACATTGTGTACTACACACAATTTAATGTTAGGGTGAGTAGGGTTAGGGTGTAGCAAAGCGACGTAATTTACGTCACACGGCTCAAGTAGACCAACCTTAAATTGTGTGTAGTACATAATGTACAAACCACACTATTTAAGGTGTGAGGCTGGGTTGACTATTTCAGAACACGATATTGGCGACGTAGTGCGCATGCGTCTTTAATTTACAATAAAATGCCTCTCAATAAAACAATTATAGATTACATATCACCAATAAACACTTAGTCTGTCAGATTATTGTTTTGTTAATGCACTTTACGACTATACTATCTGAGCCACTACCAAGTACCAACATGGGTATAATGCCACTCGGACCCAGATAACTTCCAGTCATGCCAAAATGGGGCTTCTTTATGTCTTTGTAGCCGCACACAAATCGTCACTCGTCGTTAACTCGTAACAGAATTGCACACAACGACGCAGTTTCACCCCAGTTCTACAGTTCAGACCGTTCAGCATGGATAACATGGACCCACGTGGACCCAACTGAACTGAAATACAGGGATTGGCTGAAGTTGGTTAAAAGCACACTCAGACGATAACGTAGTGGGCTCCCAAGTAAGGAAATTGTATTGTCAGTTCAATAATTATCAAGTTCCGTATGAAGCTATAGGGGTATGTGGGGAGGGGCAACGTGTCACCCTCAGTCTGACAACTTATTATTACATTTTAGACCATTAAATACATGTGTTAAATTACTTTATCATGACTAGTACCAATAGATAATTCGGCCATGCCATTTAAACTTCTACAAACTTGAAAAGGAGAACAAATTGATGGCCTACAATTTCCCACAGGCAAAGAGGTGTTGTTACTACAGGATTCCACAGTCCTTCTTTGGAACACTACATGAAATCTACACCGAACACTGCCGAAACCGAAATTATTTTATAACATTTGAAACAAATTTGGTGAAACACTTTATGATGGTTATTACCAATGATAATTCCACAATGTCATTTAAATTTCGACGAATAGGAAACAGAGCCCCAGGAAAAGAAGTGTTGTTACAGGAATTCACATACCTACTGACGAAAGTCTGTATTAGGCGCTGATCCAGGGGACGCCGGGAGCGCGTTCTCCCCCCCCCCTTTTTTTCGCCGACTCAAAACTACTTTGTGGACCGTTCTTGGCTGTCAGTTGACACAAAGTTGCATCTAACGATGTTTAAATATAAACATTGGTGTGGGTGGTGCCCCACAGACCCTCCGCCTCTGTGTAAAACATCTTAGACTATGAAATCGATGTGCTTATGTGATAGTGATTATAACGGATAAGTCGACCTTGTCATTTCAACGAAAAGGAAAAATCTGGGTAACCACAAACATCCATAGGAAGGAGATGGTGTTACAGGAAATTGTTATAATGTATTCCTTTAATATTGAGCGAATCAATTCAACTATACTGCCTGAAGTACTCTTCCTGGAAGTTACTGGTATGAGTAAGAGTACGAGTACAAATTATATGGCTCTGTGCAAGGGCGTTGTTTTGCTTTTAAAAGTGGGGCAGGGTGGGGTTGGGGCACTATAATTGACTTGGAATCCAATTGATGCCGTCCTGAAGGATATGTCTAAGGAGAGGAAGTTCCCACTTCCTTAGAGATTTTGTAAAATAGGGTGTGCTTAGATACAAAATGGTGCTATATTTGTTTCAATTCTTTAGGGAATTACGGACCAAGTAACAAAAATCCACAGAAAGTGTGGGG
>JAODAF010107179.1:0-10731 GCA_027574765.1 Molpadia intermedia | reverse complement strand
ACCTATGACCAGTGGAAATAGTAGAAGGTAAATGCTAAATCCCAAGTATCCAAAAAATATTTAGAATAAAAAATGGTAAACCGTTCATCTCTTGGTACACTGAGGTATAAATATTTATATAATGAATGTACGTAATTATTTTCTTCCAGCTCCATTGGACATAAATGAAATAGTGACATTGAATCTGCCTCGTCAGGACACTCAACAACCAATCCTGTGGACTTTCTCTGCTTCAAGCGGAAATCTCTTCAAAATTAACTTTGAATATTATAGTGTCCGTTATGACTACGATTCCATCATAATAGGCACTGGCTTAGACCCAACGAACAACGCGACTATAAGTTATCAATGGAACCGTTATCCATATGGCAGTCGCTTCGAAGGAGAACTTTTTATCACCTCCAATGAAGTTTGGCTACAATTGAAGCCGGCATACCGTCTACCTAGCCGTTCTCCTGGTTCTGTTCAGGTTGTATCAGTCATAGGTAAATACAAAGTGCAATACAGCCTGGAAAGCCATACAATAAAACATAATACACTACAGTACAATATATTGTGTGACAATTTGGGCATACCAAAGAAATTACCAAAGAAATTACCATTTGTTATTACGCACTAATTAGTGTATTACACATAGCAGGCTTTCTAAAAGCACGTAAAATATTACCGAAATATATTGAAGATTTTGAAATTCGCTGAAAATGTTATATTGAATCTTTCTTTTTTACCAAATTGTTGGCCTTTGACGTGGGTGCGTATGTATGTTTCCTTTAGCTTAATCCTCTTCGTTTGACCGAGTATTACGTACCGATCAATTAATAAATAAACAGCAATTGACTGCCTATTGTTGGTGAATACACCACCGAGACTTAAATTTGGTTAAATAACGGGCAATGGTCAACAAAACAACAAGAGAGCAAACCACGCAATTGCAGATCTCATCACTATCATCATTTTTACCTCTGACCTTGTGACCTTCATATACAAATTAATGTCAATAAGTGTTAGAATATATTGTACCAATCTAACTGTTTATTAAATTACATGCAAATCCAATTTTTACACAAGGAAATAAGGTAACAAATGTGACCTTTGACCCTTGGTTTAGGAGGAGTTCACGACGCAGATGCATTTTTGGGCTAAAAAAGAGTATTTGACCTCTGACCTCGTGACCTTTGACCTTTATATGCAAATTAATATCAATAATTGTTAGAATATATAGTACCAATTGTAACTGTGAAAGTCCCATGCAATTCCAAGTCTTACACAAAGAGATATGGTCAAAAAGGTGATTTTATTTAATTTGACCTTTGTCTCTTGACCTTTGACCCTAGGTGTCTGCGAGACACTAGGTTAGGTCATGGGGTAACTACCTCCAAATTTTAAGTTAATCGGGTTAGCGGTTTAGGAGGAGTTCCCGACGAAAAATTTGCATTAAAATTAAAAATGTGATTTTACTTAATTTGACCCTTGACGTTTGACCTTGCGAATCTGCGAGACACTAAGTTGGGTCATGGGGTAACTATCCGCCAGGTTTGAAGTTAATCGGACGAGCGGTTTAGGAGGAGTTCGCAACGCAAATTTTTGTCCACATACACACACACACACGCAAACACGCACACACAAACTCACAAAATTTTGCACGTTTTGGCCTTGAAGCATGAAGGTGGATTATTGATCACCCATGGATACCTCACCATGGGACAACTCATAATGAAAAACATTACCATGGCAACTGTTGCTATAGTAACTGGTGAGGCCAACATAGTGTGTAACAGTCAATTGACTACAAAATCGTATCCTCTAATGGGGTGATAAGACAATATTCCTAGGATACACATACCGCATTGTACACCAATACCAGGCAGTTGATACACAATTATTGTTGCTGGATATGACGGTTTTAGTAGCCACCCCACTCTTAATATTCACACAGACAATTTTATAGAAGGTATGGTGCAAATTGTGATTACTGAATTTTACTGTTGACTTCTCAAAATGTGAATGCGATATATATTTTTGGATGGGGAGGGGGTGTGGTTTAACAGTCCAACCCTGTTACGTCTGGACCCGCATGGGTAATTGTTATTATTTAAATTATGACTACGCACACCTAGACGAAAATGATTATTGCCCGGTATCGAAACAATCTGTCTGGTGGTATTTCATAGGCCACGATCAAAGCCTAAACGTTTAGTAGAAACGATTTTGTGAATCAATGTGGGCAGAAAACATAAACACAATCGGACCGTGACCATTTACCATTTTCTACCGCACCATGGATGACAATGAACATTACCATTGAACAATTGCTTTGACCACTGGATATGCTAATTTACGTGACAACAAACTATCATCCCATTTGATAATTAAAAGATGAAGTTGAACATATATGCGCGCCATACTCTATCTCTCATGGGTGTATGTACAACGTGTACAATGAATTTAATTACAATCATTGATGATAAGGATTTTTTTTAATCCACCGTTAATTAATATAACGGTGACAGTTATCTCCATTGTAATTCATAACCCGTATATCTAACCTGGCGCGATGTTTAACTGTAAGGTATTTTAAACTTATTAATATTTACAACATTGACATTATAATATTATTATTATTTTCCTTACAGACGTAAATGTTACCGAGGAAAACACAGTTGATCTTCCATTTCCGGATATCTTAAACAACCCCATTTTATGGAGATTACAGTTTCCCGATGGCCTCGGTGGCAGAATAGTATGCGACAGTCTATCACGTTCATTTAGCCGCTACTTAAAATTTGGAGTCGGGGAAGTTCCATTTCAAAACCAACTTTTCTCGTCACCTGGCTATTACAACACATTAGAAATCCAGATCCCTTCTAAGGATATATGGATTTCTTATGAAAACTCTTATTACAACAGTTACAACGCGTTTCATTGTAATATTAGCGCGGCTGATACCACAGGTAAGTAACAATTAAATGCAATGCAGTTTATTATTATTATTATTCCAATAGAAGGGACGGTATGAGTGTCTTATGCATATCATTCTCTATTGAGACTAGAGCCTACCGGTGTTGTATTCTCAAGGTTAAATATCATTGAGTAAATGAGCAAAATATTGTTTACATGTATGCTTGTCTAGAAGCCCCCTTTTGTTCTTGTCCCCAATTTTTAATTAATTTGTACCTAAACCATATCTACCGTTCACCCAAATTTTTAAAAGAGGTCAAACTTTTTTTCGCGAGCGTTGTAAACCCTAATGTACCGTATATAAGTATATACGTATGTTTGTATGCATACGATATATTTCAACGCGCGCGAAGCGCCAGAAAATTTTTGGGGACGATGATTTCAATTTTTCCCCTCACACCGAGAAGTCTGGCTACGCGACTGAGCCAGAGGAGTGTTGATTCAGTTTGAAGACTCTTGCTACTTAAGGTGATTGAACGACACGTTTCAGAATATACGTCGCGATACTAGGCATTTGTATGATATTGTTACGCCCCGTGGGTATGAGACTTGCATGTAAAAGGGTAGGAACAACGACGCAAATGAAAGACAAACCGATTTAAATCAATATAATTCCGACGTTTCTAAGTAATACATTAACTTACTCCTCAAGCAACGAAAATGGGGACGAAAAGAGATAAATCCTTCAGTAGAAAAAATAAAATAGGATAATATGAACCATCTGCAACAAAAATCCTTTATTAGTAGAAAAAATTAAATAGGATAATATGAATATGAACAATGAACCATCTGCTCACACCACATAGAACAAAGTCAGAGTTTTACAGTAAACAGCATTCGTGTTAACTATAGCCTTTCGTTTGCGGTTATTTGTTCTATATACATGACGAAGTGCCTTTACAACAAAATTGTTTACACATCTTCTCATAAACGGTGACTTGTACGGAATGAAATTAATTAATTATCTGTCACTCTCGTTCTTCGTTACTAGTTTCCAGTCTTCAGCTCCGAAATCGTCCCTTATTTGGCTTACTGGCGAATATAGGAAAAGTGAATATTGAGAAATCGCGCATTAAAGATTTTGCATTTTTGATAAGCATTTATCCATAAAGCGAGTGAAAGCCTGTGTTCATTTTTACAAAAATGTTCTGTAAACACAAACAAAATATGTATTCAGGTAAAAAACAGAGCAGAATCGAAATTTTTGGTGTGGTAAATTTATTTCAAATTCATTCGTCATTACGCAGAACTAATTCGAACGTCAGGATGAGGAAAACGGTACATAGGTCAGACATTCGCCACTATGTTTCACATAGGTTACATTGGAATACCTTTTATAAAGCGATATTCGTCAGGCTTTACTTATGTTGTTGATACCGTATTAGTTTTGGTATAACAATACTTTCGTGATGTATTCAGATGAAAAACCCACAATTAACCATGCAGAATAGTTAGATTTAAGTTGGGAAGGGGAGGGTGGTACATGTGAAAACAAACCCCCCTGCATAAATTATTGAGCTGAATCATGATTCTTCTTCCGATTACTTACGTTACGATACATTACACACACTTGCTAAATTTTATCAAATGTGATAGATGTTTCACAGAGAAATCGCAAATATACAAATGGCAGTTTATTGTGGTAATTTGATAAATTTAGTTATAATTTTGTTAAATATTTTCAAAGCAAAATTTATTGGTTTTAGTATCGTAGGCAATGTAAAATTTAAAATTCATTGAGTAAAAACAAGGTTTCCTTACAAATTGTTTTAATAAACTATATTTTTTCATTGTGTTCTACCCTTCAACAGCTAGTTTAATTTTTGGACGGTCTACGTAACACTATTATAGTAAGTTCCTCGGCGAAACACTAAAAACAGAAGAAAAAAACATATAAGTAAACATCCGAGCCTCGGCGATGGAAATAATCTAATCCTACTCTACTGGCGTTAAGCGCCCTGACCCAGCCAGACTGCCCACGCGTTCCTAAGGAAAAGAGTCACAAGACCTAAATATTTCACACACTATTGAATGCCCCGCTATTCCAAGACTATAGGTTCCAACGTTGGAATATTATATTAATGCATCTTTTACGTACTCAACCCAAAATTCGCACGTGTGATTATCCCAGTTATTATTATATAACATCAGACAAGTGTGTATATATGTCACTGCTTACTAAGGTCAAAGGTTAAACGAAAAGTTACCCCCGTGATAGTTAGCTTGGTTTATTTTACTTAAATGTGGAGGGTTTTTAATCCTGTTAATGTAAAAGGACACCTAAATATATATACCAACTATTTACGAATACCGGTATCGGACTCATCAGACCGCAAAAAAGGGACTTTTTGTACACAAATAGAAATTATACAAAATAACACATCCAATATCAATACAATATGTCCTTCTCCTACGTTAGTCAGGGCAGCTCTCCACGGATGATAAACCGCCCTACCTAACAGCCACCTTGAAACATTGAAAAACAAAATAGAAGTATTCTAGGAATGAATATACCCTATAGCCTCATCCACCGTAACAGTAGTGTGGCGTCAGACTGATGGAAATGGGAGAACAGCTCTTTCACAATACATTGATAACGAAATGCTAGCACCCATCCCGGCACTACTGATAGACCATGAATAGACTCTGCCATCGTAACAATAGTTAAAGCGTTCGTTGTGTTTTTACGCGACACGAGACGATACAAACTAAAACATCATTATCAAGTTCAGTCACAAACTGAAATTAGTCAAAACGAGCGAGGCGTGCATTTACATTCGTGCGGTTATATATTTACATATAGTACGATCATACGAATGGGGAATATAGAACAACAAGCAATCACTTTATGTTCCTAATGAACCCGTATGGACTATAGACCTATGTATAGTGCCGATTATTACTGACGTACAGCAACCATGTTCTCCAAAAGCTGGATTAAATCATATTGTTACCCATCTCTATGAAGTAATGATAGAAACATCGTCTTTCGTTATTCTTACAGTTCAATTGGATAATGGTTTGAATCATCAGCTCAATGTCTTATCAATCGACTATAATTCCTGGATATGGATTGGGTGGTCTCTCCAGCCACCACCACCACTAGGTTCTTTGATCAATTTCGAAGATTCTTCTATTGATGATGCGACATTTGGGACAGGAACGGACATTGAACAAAACGCAACAGCTCAGACGTTATATTATGACACTCGTGTAAATGTGTTCACCAATGGATCATCGTGGGTTTTCCTGTCAGGAAGTTGTCGCTACAGTGGCTGTCAATGGTCTTTACAAGTCACGGCCGTGCATTCCGATGGTATATACATTTGATTCATATTGTGTTTAATTGTCGTCAAACGTCAAATGTTAAACAAATCGATTGCTCCACGCATTATAAGTAGGTTTATAACATAGTTGTTTGGGCTATGATATAATAGGACAATTGCATGTATTGACAATGATAATTTTATGATCTGAATGTGTTTTAACTTTGTATTATGGCAACGTGGGTATTTGTAACTTTTAAAATTCCTTGCAATCTCAACTGACCTTACTGGTGTGCCTGGTACTGATGCTTCTTGTTGTATAGTCTGGAAATGAATTCGAATAAAAATGTGATAAATTTAATAATGGATTTCGGTTCTATAAAGCTTTAGGAATATTTAAGACAATACGGTACCGTACCACCTGACCACGGCGAGAGAAACACGTGTGACTTTCGCTAGTGTACCATGTGATCCTACTCATTATACTGCTCTTGGGAAAATGAAAATTATTGATATATACTACATATTCCATAAACTCAAACACAATTTCATATTTAAATCGGATAATCTAAAAAATGACCTATCAAAGTTGGCAATATACTAATTTAACACGTACCAGTATATAATATTTGTTATTGTGCTTACTTATTGTTTGAATAACATTAAAAACTATATTAATTTAATTTAATTTAATTAATTCAATATTAAATTATTAAACTTATTATAATTTGTTATATTCATCAACTTAATAAAGTATATTTATTTACTGTGACACACTATTATTCGCATTGCTTTTTACACACATTGAAAATTACAATAAATTTTTCCTTGATTAGTATATTAATATTCGGTGTTTCGTATATGATTAGTTCTTATACTTCAATTAAATCTATTTATATAACAACTTTACATTCCATTGTTTGTAGATGTTTACACATGCGATGGCGGTCATGTATACAATGATTACGACATTTGTAATAACGCAACAACTTGAATTGCTTTAATAATTTGTTACAACCATTGAAAAACATAATAAATGTTCCCTTGATTAGTAATATCAGTGTTTTGTATATGATTAGTTCTTATACTTGAGTAGGATATAGTCAGGTTGATATACATTTAAATATATTTATATAACAACTTTACATTCCATTGTTTGTAGATGTTTACACATGCGATGGCGGTCGTGTATACAATGATTACGACATTTGTAATAACGCAACAACTTGTAGCGATGGGAGCGATGAAAGCAACTGTCGTAAGTAAAACGTTTTATGTCATCCATTTTGCCCAAAAAATATGTTTCTGTTTTTAAACATACTGGTTGTTGGCATGGTTAATTATATATTACTGTTACCAGTTTGCTATAATAAAGTTTATTTAATACATACGGTATACCAGAAATCCTGTTATACCTGAATACCTGTTTTCATGGTCATTTTAAATGGCGACACGTGTGACCGTTGTATGGTATTTGCATATATCATAAGAGAGAACCCAGTAACTCATTTAGGGAGTGTGTGAAGTTGGGATATAATCACTACTTCCCATATATCGAAATTTCTGCTTTTCCTTTTTTACATTATGTGTTCAAGTGGGGACAACAAATATATAGATTATTTATCTTTCCCGGAAAAATACCAAATTTTCCGGGTGTCACGTGACTAGAAAAGGGAGATCGCGTCCTTTAGTAATTACCTCAATGACACAAAGCTCCTTTTCACCAGTCATGGTCAGCCTGTGGGCACTGGGCAATTAGTCACTTGAATTTATTACCATGGACTCTGAAAGAAGATTTCCAAGGGGAGTCTGCACAGAATTCAGTAATCTGACTAAAAATGCACCCCAATCGTACACCTAATGATCTTTGAAAAACTTGCTGTTGAAAACAATAAAAATTTAAAATGCTTCAATCTTAATGCGTTGTCACCCATAACTAGAAGATGTTCGGTTAGAGCCGCTTGGAAATGCGTGCCTACAGTCTTCAAGTCAGTATAAGTCTCTAAGTTTCTGTAGAATTTTAAACTGGACAATCGGAGTTCCCTTTAACAGAGCGGGCCATACCTAAACGTAATACACACAAGATTAGAATTTCCAAACCCAGCCCAATCTATACAATTTCCAGATTATAAACGGTCATATAATTTCCTTGAAACATTTTGTCCCTTCATTCCTGTATTTTGCTTCTGTAAATTTTATTTTGCTTCTATATTGATTTATAACTAGAAGCTTAACTATGAGGTGCCGTCAATCAAAGTCAATATATATATATTGAATATATATTTTCAATATATATTTTATATATATTGAAAACATATATTCAATATATATTTATTGAAAATATATATATTGACTTTATAATCGTTATATATTGACTTACATATATTATATTGGATATACTATCCATAATGGGCATCACTGGTCTGCTAGATTTTGTAAATGATAAAATGCCTACGGGTTGCCCGTCTCTTATATACATATATATGTTAAATATTTTGGGCAACTGCATGCAAGCATTGACCTAAGTAAATATACTAAACATTCTATCATATTGAGAGTAACCGAAAACTGATTATTTACAAAGATGGGCATCTTTGTAAGTAATTTTGAATACGCTGGGCGTACTGAGAAGCACTTTCGATTATTATAGACGAGGAGCACATATTTTTCCAAAGAGTATAGTAAGCAAATTTCCTTTCACATGAGCAAAATATGTACATGAAGGCTGCTCCCTTTACAATATATATTTATCAAAATAATAATTATTAATAACAAAACCAAACAAACACCCACCAAAACATATTTTAGCCCACTCCCTACGCGCACGGAATTTTTCTTTTGGATGCTACCAACCTCCCTTCCCGTGGGGCACCTTCCCTGACCGTTATAAACATGGGTCAATAGAGGTGTTTACCGTGACGTCATGCTTTGTTTGCACCGCCATTATGACGGGCAGAACTGTCCGGCAGCCAAACATATCTCATAGCCTAATTATTTAAGTTTTGGTCAATATATTCCGCAATTACATGTGGAAGGAATTGAAGCAGTGTCTGTTTGAAAATGCTTGAATCTTGCTGTACTGTAGGTTAATTGTGAATATAGACAAATTATTATTTGACTCTACAGAGCAAGCAAATATGTATAGTTAATGTAGTGTGCTCAACGTCTGGCGGGCAGCGTGTTTATTTTTTTGCAGGACAGATACACAATTGAGGGTAATTTCAGCCAATCATAGTTGCTTATTTTAGTTGATATGATTATGGTTAGGGGACAGTTAACCCTAACCCCGAATCCTGCAGCGTTACATTACCCTCACGTACGAACGCTAATTATGACTAATATATATTTATAATCTAGACAGTTCTTTTCTGTCCTGCGAAAAATGCAAAGCTGACGGGCAATTTGAGCAATGTGACGTCACTGCAAAACATCCGATCCTTATAGCTCATGACAAAAATAATTGCTTACAGAAATTTGGTCTTCCAATCAGTGTTTCCATCGAAAACATTGCCTCCAGTAGAACTATAGCCAAATCAGATGTACTCCCCTGGTTATTGTACCAAAGCACTCGGTGGATAGGCAAACACATAAACACCTGGACATCTAAAAAACTGCATAATGGTGAATATAGTTCCAGTTTATTACACTCAACGAGGAGTTAGCAGGTTATAGATGTGTGTTTAAAAGCAGTGCACAATCATCTTGAGAGCTGCGGCCTGCAGTTCCATAATGTTATCACTATTCGCTTCGTAAGTATAAAGGCCTCCGCATTGTCAAAGCTCCATGTATTTATTTTAATAAAATATTTTCATCGTACATATGACTTTCAAATGAGCTATTCTTTGGTTAATAAGAAGTTTTCACATTGTAAAATCACCGATTGTTTTTCACTTATAGCGCCAGTAGAGCTTTACCCAGGAGTAAATGTTTTTCAAGCACTAACTAGGGGGAGTATAGACATCATCTGGTCGATCGTATCTACACCTGGTTTAAAACCTCACATTCGCGTTGAAGAATCTCTTCAATACTCCCAGAGATTATATGCTGGAAATGGAATTTGGCAAACAGGAAATGAACCTATGGTAACTCTTACCAATGATAATTCCACTTTAGAGGTACTCCTTCCGGGAATGCAGGCATGGGTCCGATATACTGATTCCAATGACTACCATTATCCACCTATCATAGAAATATCGCCAAGAAATCCAAAAGGTTAGTACGACTGGTATTTTGATTACTCGAAGTAAATAAAATGATAAACCATCAACTATTATAACTTACAACTATTTGCGATCACAATTAATGCCCTATGGAATGCAACATGTTGTAGTATTTGTTGATATATATATTTTTTAATTTCTCGGTTTCCATTGCAAGCAACAATGTCCGTGTCAATTGAAGTAATATAATTCGGAGAAGATAGATATTAAGGTTGTGCCCTACTAATTATTCTCCCATTGACTTACACACTAAATTCGTTATTTCAAATGGCCGCCACGGCCTTGTA
>JAODAF010107069.1:0-10731 GCA_027574765.1 Molpadia intermedia | reverse complement strand
TTGATGATATATAACGCATCATTTAAATTGTAATATTCCTCTAAGCAAGGAACCATAGTGCCCTTGGGCTCTTGTTCTTCAATGTTCCAATAATCCAAAACTTTCCAGATATATACTAAATTATAAAGCAAGTATGCTGAAAGCACCATAAACACCCCAAAACTGTGCTGCTTTGTTCATTAACCAATCAGAATTGAGAAAAAATCTGTGTACAGTGCCCTCAATTTGGGCCTTGGCTAGAAACCTCTTTCAATGTTTATAAATGTATAAAATAATTCAATAATTTGGTTGTACATATAGGTTACAAAATTCATAGGCCCCATCTCCTTAATATTCCTTTTAAGCAGATGGTATTTTCATCTGAATTCTTGTGGTTTTCTTTACAGGTTTCTGGCAAGTGGTCTGGTTCAACAACACTACCCCCTTCCTGATAATCCCTGGGGACAACCAACCTAGGTGACTACCATGAGCTTATGATAGGAGCCAACTACAATTTTAGTACCAAGTCCAGTAAGTGTGAGAAGAACTTCTTGGGAAAATTATTCAATAATTACACCAACATTTAGGTTTGTTACCAATATGTACAGAGTAATTGGCACTATTATGTTTAGTTTGTGGTACAACAGAAATATCCATACAGAGTTTGGAGGTGATATTCAGGGTTTACCCAAAATGAAGGCTGTACACGTAGTGTCCATCTGTCCTCTGGAAAAGTGTATAGAAGGCAAATTAAGGTGGTTATTATGGTAAGATTTCAGTTATTATCATTTATCATGCAAATTTATGCTTGGATATTATAGAGCATAAATGAAACTATAGATGTGAAAATTACGTTGATTGGAGACTATATAGATGACTTCAAGAATTTTAGTAAAAATGGGGTATTACGCCACCTGAGCTATTGTTAGGGGTAGGGTTAACCACTCTAAACTTTAGTGTGTAAGTCAATGGGAGAATAATTAGTAGGGTTGGCAATGCTATTACTGATGTATGTTTGACGACTGTTCCAAATCAATTACCTTATAATTAAAATGGCTCAAATTGGTTATACCCGTTAGCCCATAAACCTCTTGCAAATACAATACACACCGGTCAGCTCATGGATAGAGCATCAACTTTTAAGCTGAGAGGTCCTGGATCAATTGCATGCCAAATAAAACAATAATAATGAATCTTGTTGCCTGCTTGCTTGGCACTCAGTATATGTGAATAAGAACAGGGATAACAAAGTAACAAACAAGTGATCCACAATTGGAAAAAAAGTTTGGTGGATATTAAACCTTTGTGTTACAATTACAAATGAGCTGTAAAACTCAATCAATAGGGCTATACAAAATTGGCACATTTGCAGAAATATTTAGACCAAAGCTAAATTTTATGCCGTCTCACCTGTCCTGTAACAATTCTCCATTTGGGTTGTGTCCACACCGGTCGACTGGCACTTTAATTTTGGGGCATATCCCCCTGCTCTATTGTTTCAGTCTTAAAGTGCATGTGTATTAGCCTATTATTAAATTATTGCTAACTGGTTTACAAGTTGTTTGTAATTATTTTGTTAGTCATGCATCAATATCTTCTGAAAAATGATCCACATGTTGAAGTGTATTTTTATGGCAGTTGTGCTGCCCCTAAGTTATGGAACAATTTGCTCATTCATATGTGTGTTGATGTATGGTCAAAACCCATCGTCATGACATCGATGTAGTTCTTTCTTTAGTGCTTTCAAAACTAAGCTTAAATTACATTTCAAGTATGCCGACAGGTTAGCTCGACATTGAGTCGGCTTTCAGCTGGGAAGCCAGGGTTCAGTAATTCAGTTCCCGAAGTGTCAAAACTAACTCCTTAAAACATAGGACTTGTTGCCTGCTTGCTTGGTGGCTGGTGCTCAGTATATTTTTCTTTAAATAAATGTTGAACATGTTTAAAACAATATAAGGAAATATATAACCTTGATATTATACAAATCTATCCATCTCAGATATGTGAGATTACTTACATTCATTTTGGAGATTAAAAAGATGTTTTAATTATAGTCAGTGGATATATTAATTTAATTATAATTTACTTACATTCATCTTGGGGATTAAAAAGATGTTTTAACTATAGTCAGTGGATATATTAATTTACATGGGGGTGTGGGGGAGAGGGGTGGTGGTGGTGGTGAGGGTGTTATTCTATATAGATATGTAATCCTTTTACTTCTTTATATTATGGTTTTAAATGCTTCAGATTCCTTTCAGCTGTAAAAATAAATGTGTGTATTTTAAATTATTTGTGTTTGTCATATTTTGTTATCATATTCATATCCAATTGTGTATTCTGACCACGATCCTGTTTACGGCAACACGGAAATCTAGTTACAGATTTAACCAGGATATGGTTAGCTTATTTATGTCAACAAATTTTCTGGTTATTTTAACAGGAATTTGGTTAATTTTTATTGACCACAATCCTAGTTAAGATAACCAGGAATATGTGTCAAAAGTTTGACCAGAATATCCTTTTCAAATTAACCAGTAAGTTGTTAGTGAACCGGTGACCCCAATCCTGGTTAAAATTTAAGATTTTTCAGGTTAAATTAAACCATTGTATTTTTAGAGTATAATCACAGTTTAAAGTTAGTATTTGAATTTGACAAAACACAATATTACGCGTGACCATTATTGAAATATATTAATTATTTGAAAACCAAACATCAGTAGGCTTGAAATCCAAAATCAATGTTAGATGTTATTAATGTAAACTCTTCTCGTTAGTTTTTAATGAGGAATATATATTAATAAAACCACATTCATGAATTAACAAAGTGACAGTTAGGTATACGATCAATCAATACACTTTGGTGTAGAGTAAACTTATTGTTAGTTATCATTAATATCATATTATTACCTATATTTATCATATCTCACAAACATCTTTCTATTATGAAAGGGGTTGTACACCGTGGATCATTGCCAAAGTTGATCAGCTATTGAAAAGCTAATGTTGATCCTTGACAGGCTGATTCTATACATCCATAGTTTTCTGTTGTGACTTCATCATTACGGTTAGGTAATATGCTACATTTAACACAGTACCTGAATAATATCACACCATAATTGAAACCAGTGGGTAGTTAAAGCGTAATACGTAGGATGATTCATGAAGTAATAACGGAATGGCGTTATATAATTTAAGGCAGCTTTAGCTAGTATGTAAATATACACGTACACTTTTAACATAATGTATTTTTTCTCTTTTATCGTATTACTCTCCGCACCAAATCTTCTGTAGCGTGTAAGTATTATCTAATATATCTTTATATAATAATTATTAGGAAGACATATATCAGTATGATGTGAGGTATATATCACTCTTAGATGTTAATGAAATTTTCAATAAGGAAGATATACAATTCATAATCTAACGAAGTGACATAATAAATAGTTTATAGTAATTATTATAAATAAAAAATAAATAAAAAAATAAAATAAAAATAAAACGTGACGATTATGAAAATATAATAATTATATAAAAACCAAAAATTAGTAGGCTTGAAATCCAAGATTAATGTTAGATGTTATAAATGTAAACTCTTCTCGTTAGTTTTCAACGAGGAATGTATATTAATAATTAACAAAGTGAGAGTCAATTAGTACACTAGCGTGTAGAGGAAACTGATTGTTAGTTCAGTATTAATATCCTAACATTACCTATATTGATCAAATCTCACAATTATCAATCTATTACGAAGCGGTTGAACACGGTGGATGGGTAGTCGAAGTGGCAAATGTTGATCTTTGACAGGCTGATTCCATACATCCCGTTTTGTATACTATTGTAGTGTTAACTATTATATCACTTACAGTTTATTTAACGTTTAAAGTTATTTAACATCCATAGTTTAATTGTTTAAACTTTTGTGACTTTATCATTACGGTTACGTAATACGCTAGATTTAACAAAATACCTGAATAATATCACACCATAATTGAAACCAGTGGGTAGTCAAAGCGTAAAATGTAGGATTTTAGGCAGCTCTTGCGAGTATGTAAATTTACGCGTACACTTTAACATAATTTATTTGTCTCTTTTATCGTCTTACTTTCTGCACCAAATCTTCTGTAGCGTGTAAGTATAATCTAATATATCTTTACATAATAAGTATTAGAAAGACATATATCAGTATGTTTTGAGGTATATATCACTCTTAGATGTTAATAAAGTTTTAAATGTGGAAGATATATTAACTATATACAATACATGAACTAACGAAGTGACATAATACATATTTTATAATAATCATTGTGAATAAAGGGTGATTCACAGTTTAAAATTAGTATTTAAATTTGAAACAAAATCTTTGTATATTATTATATTTTACTCTCTTTTTACTCTTACCAATCCCCCTAAAGTATATAAGTAAACCTCTCAACCATCAATCTATAACGAAGAGATTGTAAACCGTGGATCGTTGTAGAAGTGACAAATGTTGATCTGTGACAGGCTAATTCCATACATCCCGTTCTCTAGACTATTGTTGTACATGTCATTCTCTCATTTTCTTTACTTTCTCTCTATCCGTACTAATTTCGTAGATACGAGTGAGCATCATTTAATACATCTTTATATAATAAGTATAACCAAGACATATAATAGTACGCTTTGGGGTCTATGTCACTCTTAAATGCTAATAATGTTGACTTTTAACGAGGAAACTCAATTAACTATATAAGACTTATGAAGTAACAGAATTACGTCACAAAATTTAAGGCAAGAGCAGGTATGTAAATATTTGAGTGCAATTTCACTTGGTGTAATTATTTTTCTCTGTTATCGTCTCACTCTCCGTACCAAACGTTTTAAAGATGTTAAATATCACAAAATACATCTTTATATAAATAAATATTGGAAACCCATTGAAAGGTTTGCATTACTTAAACCCTGCCAAAATGGTATAAGAATAACAATGGCAAATATTATACTTTTATTATTATATTAACGTAACGATGCTACAATATGATACGATGCTACGATGCTAATATATTTTTATATAATAAATATAAGAAAGACATATTTCAGTATGCTTTGATGTCTTAGATGTTAATAATGTTGACTATAAATTCCTTACTAGTTTTCTACGAGGGCCAATAGAACTTCCATTAGCTATATTAATAACCAGGGTGACAGGACACATTTTCTATAATAATCATTGCGAATGAAATTATCTTCGGCGATTCGCAAAGCGCAGCTTATTTAGAGTTAGAAATTTTAGCGTTTCTTGCTTCATTATTACGGTTAATAAGCAATATTTATCTCATAAACTGAAAAATATTACACAATAATTGAAACCGTGGGTAGTTGAAAAAGGGCTGGACGTAGGTCGCAACAGTGATATCAAAGACATCGTAGCGAGGTGGGGTTGTGAGATAACCTTTTAATATGACCCACGCCAATAATCCACCCATGATCTTTAGCTAAACCTAGTATAATAATAGCGATATTAGTGTTCAACAAAAAACATGCCTTAATTATTATACCACTATGTCATTATACTAAATATGTATTAAATAACGAAGTAAAACTATAGGCTATGCACTCTAAATAAAATTAAGGTAATTACCAAATAATGTAATAATGGATTAACTATTATGCCACTATGTCGGTAAGTTTCACCTAATGTATCACCTAATGTAATTTTTAGGGAAACCTAACAGTCGGCTCTGATTTGAATATATTAGATGCTAATAAGGTTTATATAATACTGTCTACGATATGTTTCACAAAGGAGTGTTCCACCAATGAGTAATTGTTCTTTTGTATTTTAATATGTTTTACTTTCTTTCTATCCTTATCAATCCCCCTGAAGAATGTAAGTAACCCATCATACATTTTCATAATATAATCATTTTACAAAGTGTATATGTGGCGATTTTTAATTGTAAAACCTTGAGATATATTACACTCTAACTGAAACCATGAGTAGTTGTATTTTATAATAAATAAACCTGACTATTGTTTTAAAAAAAATGAATTTAAATAAAATTGAGATCCTCAGCCGTACTTATTCTCTCTTATTTTTACTTACAAATATTTGTGTGTAGTGGATTCCCATAAATAGGTCAATGATGATGAGCTACAATGTCTTATTAAGAACCACATGAATATTACTTTAATAAAATCGAATATAAACAGAAATGTGATCAATAATAGTTATTTGCAATTCTCGCAGTGTAATAGTCATTCTCTCATTAAGAAGATATATTGTATCGTAGAATCATTGGCAACAAAAAAAACTATTGACCAAGTAGTTGTACCTGAAATGTTCAGAGAACAAGTCATGAAATTGGGCAATGACACTATTATGGCTGGTCATTCGGGTATTGCCAAAACAACTGATAAAGTTATGTCTCAATTATTTTGGCCTAGTATAACATCTGACATAAGGCGATATGTCATGTAACGTGTACCAAAAAACATGTAATAAACGAAGGGTTACCAAGGTTCCACTGGGTCATATGCCCCTGATTGACACACCGTTTAAAAGGGTGGCGGTATATATTTTTGGACCACTATAATTGTTCTTGCTAGTTTTACATGTTTATTTTACACGTGACTATTATTGAAATACAATAATTATTTGAAAACCAAACATTAGTAAAATTGGTATTCAAGATCAATGTTATTAATGTAAACTCTGCTCGCTAGTTTTCAACGAGGAATATATATTAATAATACCCATTCATGAATTAACAAAGTGACCGTTGGGCATAAAATCAATCAGTAAACTTGGATGTAGAGCAAACTCATTGTTATTTCATTATTAATATTATAACATTACTTATATTGATTAAATCTTACAATTATCAATCTATTACAAAGCGCTTAAACTCCGTGGATGGGTAGTCAAAGTGGCAAATGTTGATCTTTGACAGGCTGATTCCATACATCCCGTTTTGTATACTATTGTTGTGTTAACAATTATATCACTCACAGTTAAAGCGCAGTTTTTTTTTAACGTTTAACGTTATTTAAATTTAATTAGCTATATTTATTACATAAACTTAAAATATATTACACAATGATTAAAACCGTGGGTAGTTGTCAAAACTTGTTGTCTCTTTTATGTTTTTACTTTCTTTCTATCCGTACCAAACCCTCTGAAGGTGGTAAGTATTACCTACTATATCTTCATTTAATAATTATAGGGAAGATATATATCAGTATGCTTTGATGTCTTAGATGCTAATAATGTTGACTATAATTTCATTACTAGTTTTTTTACCAGGGTCAGTACAACCTCCATTAGCTATATTAATTAACGGTGTGACAGAACACATTTTCTATAATAATTATTGCGAATGAATTTTTCTTTGGTGATTCTCAAGGGCAGTTTATTTAAAGTTAGAAATTGAAGCGTTTCTTACTTTATCATTACGGTTAATAAGCAATATTTATCTCCTTAACTAAAAAAAAATACACAATAATTGAAACCGTGGGTAGTTGAGAAAGGGCTGGACGATGGTCGCAACAGTGATATTAATGACATCGTAGCGAGGGTGGGGTATTAAGGTAATCGTTTAACATGGCCCACGCCAATAATCCACCCATGATCCTTAGGTTAACCTAGTATAATAATAACGGTATCAGTGTTCAACAAGAAACACGTATTACCTATTATGTCATTATGTCATTATACTAAATATGTATTAAATAACAATGTAAAACTATATGCTATGCTCTAAATATAATACACACACACACAACATAAACATAAACTGTTACTATTATAAATAGAAATGTAATCAATAATGTTTCTTCGCAATTCTCGCAGTGTAATTGTCATTTTCTCATTTTGGTATACTTTCTTTCTACCCGGACCAAACCTTTAGCCAAACGTCATATAAAACAATTTTTAGAACAGCATATAGGCAGTACGCTTTGAGGTCTATATCACCCTTAGACCTTAGTAACACATAATACATTTCCATAATATAATCATTTTAAATAATGTATATGTGGCGATTTTAAGTTGTAAAAACGTGAGATATATTACACACTAACTAATACCATGAGTAGTTGTCGAAGTGTTGAACCTCATTATAGTACAGGTTTAATAGGAATTCACGGAATTATAATCTCTACACTACGTTAATTTTGTCTAATACCTGTTTCATGAATAGGGCATTAAACAAATGTGTTCCTTTTACTAAGTATGACACATTTTGCATGCATTATGTTGTTAAAAAATGTTGTTATGAATATATTGTAAGTTGTAGTTCGTGGGCTGGTATATTTAAAATAAACCAATATCAACGAGTAATGTATGTTTTTATTGCGCAATCAAGGACACAATCCGAGATCACTTTTAGATGTTAATAATGTAAAATATATATTACTGATATTCATGAATTAACAAAGTGACAGTTAGGTATAAGATCAATATGTACACTTGTGCACAGGGTGTATCGCAAAATGAGTGTGTGTGTACATGCATTCTCAGATGCTAATAATGTTGATATTCAACGAGGAAACTCAATGACCTATATAAGACTTATGAAGTAACATAATTACGTCACAAAATTTAAGGCAAGAGCAGGTATGTAAATATTTGAGTGCAATTTCACTTGGTGTAATTATTTTTCTCTGTTATCGTCTTACTCTCCGTACCAAACGTTTTAAAGTTGTTAAGTATCACAAAATACATCTTCATATTAAACAATATTGGGAACACATTGGCCAAAATGGTATAAGAATAACAATGGCAAATATTATACTTTTGTTATTATATTAACGTAACGATGCTACAAGGTCCCGTGACTTTTGTTGTGATAATTAAACACAAACCCACTCTTAAAATACACGGTAGATGTTGGTGCAAGGGCAAATATTTCAATGATAAATTTCAAACTTAATTTTGACATAAATTAATTTTTTATCTTGTAACATTACCTATAATATTATTTAATAAACCCATACGGTGGAATATAAATACACTCTTATATGATCCGCACATAAGATATCTACGTAAATATTGCATAGTATAGTACGTGAATTGCAAATTGGAACACCACACCATGTCTTCATGCATGTTTAGGGAAAATACGATATATCACTCTTTGATATTTCTTATTAGTTTCAAAATAGACAACTATTAATTATTCATGAACTAACGAAGTGACATATGTTAAGAATATTAATTGTGAATAAAGTTTCCTTCTCTGATTTCCAAAGCACAGTTTAAAGTTAGTATCTAAATTTGAAGAAAAAACAACAACAAACAAATCTATTACACCATAATTGAAATATAATAATTATTTGAAAACCAAATATCAGTAGGTTTTGAATACGATATTACTGTTCGATGTTAAATTGTAAATATGGTTTAACTATTATGCCACTATGTCGGTAAGTTTCACCTAATGTATCATCATATAATAACTTTTAGGGAAACATAACAGAAAGCTCTTATTTGGATATATTAGATGCTAATAAGGTTTACTATAATACTGTCTACGATATGTTTCACTAATACGTGTTCCACCCATTGGTAATTGTTTCGTTGTATTTTAATATATTTTACTTTCTTTCTATCCTTATCAATCCTCCCAAAGAATGTAAGTAACACATTATACATTTCCATAATATAATCATTTTAAAAAGTGTATATGTAGCAAGTTTAAATTGTAAAACATAGAGATATATTACACTCTAACTGAAACCATGAGTAGTTGTCGAAGTGTTGAAAGTAAGTCATTGTTGCACATGTTTAATAGTGAATTTGAACACCACACTATGCCTTCATGCATTTTTAGGAAAAATATAATATATCAATCACTCTTAGATATTTCTTATTAGTTTAAACAAGAAACATCTGTTAACTATATACATACAACTAAAGAAGTGACATATTTTTATCAATGTTAGATGTTAATAATAATGTAAACTCTCCTCGTTAGCTATCAACGAGGAATATATATTATTGAAACCTCATTCATGAATTAACAAAGTGACAGTTAGGTATAACATCAATCAGTACACTAGGGTGTAGAGGAAACTGATTGTTAGTTTATTATTAATATCATAACATTACTTACATTTATCATATCTTACAACCATCAATCTATTACAAAGAGCTTGTATACCGTGGATCGTTGTCAAAGTGGCAAATGTTGATCCTTGACAGCTAGGCTGATTCCATACATTCCGTTCTGTAGACTATTGTTGTTAATAACAACAAGTTATCTTGCGGAAAATGTGTATTGTAGTAAATTCTGTATTACCGTTTTCATCGTTTCCCAATACTGTCCATCTAAGACTTTGTTAAATTATTTCAAACAACTTATTTTTTTCGTTTTTACATTTTCAACATTTGCCATTTTAACCACCAATAACTTTGGTATAGATTAAGAAAACAATATTTATTTTTAAAATGTTAGAAATACAGGCAAATTCGGGTTTTATTTTTATAATTTATCTACTTATGCATATACAAATAATTAAATGGTATGGGTGTAGAGCAAACTGATTTTTAGTTTATTATTAATATAATAACATTACCTATAGTTATCATATCTCACAACCATTAATTTACTACGAAGTGGTTGTAAACCAGTAACGACATTTAAGGCAAGTGCTAGTATGTAAATACACGACTACACTTTAACATGATGTAATTGCTATATTTCTTTTTATCTTACTCTCCGCACCAAATATTATTTAGCTTGTAAGTATCATTTAATATATATTCAT
>JAODAF010106958.1:0-10732 GCA_027574765.1 Molpadia intermedia | reverse complement strand
TATCAAACTAATAAGAAACCAGTCGATATAGAAATTGGACAGGTCTGTGTCCAACACGAGAGACTTGTGCAAGTCTAGGGCAAAACTTAAACATGAACTAATAAGATGCAAGAAAATTTAAGAAATCAAGAGCCCAATGGGCACTGTGGTTCCTTGCTTGGACCTAGTATGACATGATTAATTAATATCATTACTACATGTACCCACTATCAACCGACAAATATATACTAACTTTGGATACAATCTGACTCACGATTGAAGAATTACAGTAATTTTAAGCTTTTGACCTTTGACCCCATGACCTAATTAAGTAACACACACCAATACATGTAGCCACTATTAACCATCAATTATATATAAAGTTAGTATAGGTAATTATAAATTTTGACCATATAACCTCATTAATATTCATGATAGGAACACCAAAACCAATAGGGATATGTTATTCATTTTTACCGACGGAGGAACGAATAGCGAGTATTCGGTATTCACGAACAGCCCTACTACAGAGAATATCGGGTTCATTTTAGGGCTTACAATGCCAACTTGGATAATCTCATGTAGTTGGTGTGTTGGTTGCTCATATTGAGTACAATAACTGTATTGATTTTGGTATAAGCCAAAGGTCATTTGAGGTCAAAATGCAAAAACCTTCTAATCAGGCTAACTCAATAATGCCAATGTGGATTAATCTCATATTTGCTATGTTTAGTACAAGAACCCTGTTGGTAGAAGTCAGAGGCCATCAAATCAGAATGCATGAAAGTATTGTTATACTTACCGAAAGGAACTGTTCCACATGTTGCTCTTTGTTCTGTAACATGTGATTGAAATAGTAGTACTGTAATTCATTCTCAGCCATTGGTTCAATAACTTGGTTTCTCTGTGACGGCCCCCTGACTCCTGACATAGACCTCAGGGTACCAAATCTACTAGCAGTCGTCCAAGCTGGAAGCTCACTGACTAAAGATTGAGCCATAGACCCCATCGTACTAGCAACCAAATCTGGTGCGGTAGGGTCTACCACAGGCATGTCTTCCATGGAAGATGGTTCAGGTTGCAAAACCTCAAATTCTTCTTGAGCAAGCATGTCAATGTTTTGGTGGAAGCCAGTTACAAAATCTTGCGATTGTAGAGGATCGTGTACTGTCCTATCCGATAAAGCTGAAACATCACCCAATGACCTATCTGATACTACTGGCTCTTCCAACAAATCACCTGTCCTTTCAATTTCTAATTCAATAAACCTTTCTAAATTAATCTGAGGAATCAAATCAATCATATTTTGTTCATGTTCATTGATTTTTTCTTCTGAATGGGATTGCACTGGATTATCTGTTACACTTTCCACAAGACCACCTGCACCTAAATCCATCAAATCGTGAGTTGATGTATCCTCTTCAATAGTCGTGTCCTCATTCACTTCCTCGGAAGTAAGTTCATTATTATCTGCTGTTATACTTGATACCTCTTCAATTTTGTCTTGCATTCCTTGTTCGTTATTCATTTCTTCATCTTTTGCTATCTCGCCGTCTTCTTCTTGTGAATACACTGTCTCTCTGATTACTTCTTCATCCCTGTTCTGATCTGCTTCATCACATGTACCCCTAGCCCCATCTTCTTCAAGACTATCTTCTTTGTGTTCTACTTCCATTCCCCCATTTACCGCTACTTCTTCTTCAACAGAATCACTTGCAATGCCACATGCCGTAGAAGCACCTTCAGATGAACTTCCCTGCTCTCTAATGATTTTCTCATCCACACCCTCATCTGTTCCGTCACAACCACCCCTTTCCCCACCTGCTTCCTGACTTTCTTCTTTGTTTTCTAGTCCTGTAATTCCCTCAATTGCCACAACTTCAGAATCACTTGCAGTGCCACATGTTACATGTATAGAAGCATCTTCAGATGTAGAAGTAGTTATGTGATCTTTAGTCTCTGAAGCAAAAACATTTTCTGGCTCAAGTTCCTTTGGGAAACAAAGTTTATCTTCCTCCCGATCATTGCGTGATTTCTGGTGAGACAATAGAAACTGATTGACAGAATCAATGATTGTAACATGTCAAACATTTTGATTTTGGCATAGGTGTAGGAACCAGGGGATGGGGTAAGGTGGTTGATGCCCCCCCCCCCCCCCCCCAGGTCAGTAACAGAGGGCCAGGGTAGGCAACCAAAGTGTAGCTCTGCTGATTAGTCGACTCCATTTGCAAGAAAAGTCTGTCACAAAAGTCTGACATCTGGGATAAATATTTTATGTACATATACTGTAGGTTCATGCAAGTTCAATCATGCCTCTAAGTTTGATGATTTCACAATGACAACGCCCTGAAAATACCTATTTCACAAACATTACCGAAGATCAGCTTTTCCGTCCACAAAATGAAATTAGTATAATGTTAAGAAGGCAATAATTTTTTTTTTTTTTCTTCATT
Organism: Molpadia intermedia; assembly: GCA_027574765.1. NCBI lineage: Eukaryota > Metazoa > Echinodermata > Holothuroidea > Molpadida > Molpadiidae > Molpadia > Molpadia intermedia. Next base: position 8,300 of record JAODAF010106958.1, on the reverse strand, counting down.
TTTGGGAGTAATTGCTGAATAATCTGCAAATCACAAATGAGAAATTCTCTGATGCCAGTGTATTCCTTTGAATTTTGTATTTTTTTTCAGTGCACCTTATGTCATTAAGACGTCATTAATTGGTCAAGTTAATGACGAATATGCATGCTATGTACATACGTGTGAGCATGTACCGTATACGTTTTGAAACCAGAGTGAGCTGCGCATTTAAGCGCGGATCAAAGTTACAGATATGAACATTCAAATTCCAATGTGGAGAATCAATTTAAAAAATCTCCAATTTCTCAACCAAAATCTAATTACAGCAACAACTAATTGAGTAAATCTCCTTCACAAATGTTTTATATAGCTGAAGCCGGTAAGTATTCCTCTATGTTCACATTTGCCTCTTTGAAGTCTTAAGTGACCAAACTTACAGACAACCACAATGCTACTACTAGCCCACAATCTGAATAGCCAAATGTACCTCTATATAGCAGGAAAATATCCTTAAGGCTTATCCATATGGCCATGGGTCAGTGAAGGTGCGGAAAGGAAAAATTTGTAATATAAATTTTAGGTAAGCACTACAAAGAGGACCAGAGGACCATAATTTCTGTCAGGCAACCATAAGGCATAAGGTCTGTTCAAGGCTGTCCTTTTATGATATCAACGGGATTTTAAGTTTCAAAATATATATGTTTCAACATGAATTTCTGTGGTTGTGCAGTAGGTGTAACTGGGGAGGTGATGAGGGAATGGTTGATGGTGTGTGGCCTGGGGGTAGGGGGTGGATAATTTGTTTAACTTTGATTATTGACATTGATTATACTAGTTATTATACTTGTATATTTATTATATATTGATTATTCAAATCAGTGTAAATATGACATCCCTGCAATTGATAATAGAACCAGTTAAATGTCTAATTATTTCCTGCATGTTTCATTTTCCATTTTGTGTATGTAATACTAATTTATGTAACTGAATGTCATTTTAAATTGCCTAAAGTTCATTACTGTCAAACATTAATTTCTAATCAATTAATGTTAAGCCATGCCCACTTATTAATATTCATTCATATCCTACCAACATCATCATACTTTACATACTGTACCATGTTCACATCCATCTACTCTAGCTGCCATTGCTCATGAATATTTAATTAATGTGTTGCTGTTGTGTACTAATCAGTAATCACATCATGCCTACTATACACTGTAGATACTGTATTGATACCAAATATGAAGCAAATAAACCATACACTGGGTCACAGGCCAAGATATCATATTCACAAGCTCAAGAAATACAGACACACAAACTGTGTGTTCATTCTTTAGCTAATATGATGACCTATTATTTTGTTTTTATACCTTAACCCCATGATTGCTTTTCACTACCAGTGATGTTTATGTTTTCAACTGATGACATGAATTTCTTGTGTTTCGGTTTAAATATATTATGCGCATACAATACATACACACATGTACATATTGTATGTACACACACACAAACCAACTTGACTGCAGTAATACACATGATCTCCATCCTACATATGTATGGCCAGTATGGGGATATTGAGTGCTTTTGGTAAACATTATAAAGCAATAACATGCCTTTTGTCATAATATTTTACAGGCACCCAGCACTTGACTTTTCCCCAAAATGATAGACCTAATATAGTTAATGGAGTAGCCTAATATTAAGGTAGGGTTCCAATATGTCATCAAACAGTGGAACTGATGCATCATGACTTCTTTGTTAAAGTATGTATGGTATTGAGAATTAAACACTAACTTTAGTATATAAGCATTCAATTTCATACATGTGTAGGCTATTCAGATAAGTTTGGCTTTTAAGTTAACACTTGATTGATGGACTACAAATATTATCACATATTTCTGCTATATACACTAGAAAAGACTAAACAGATTCACTAAGCTCTGTGTGATATGGATTTGATTAATTTGTATGTATCTTATCTCATATTAAGATGACAAAAATTTGTAACAGACAATATTAAAGGTGCTGGCGCTCGTATCAATGTCACATGGGAATCCAGTGACACTTCAAACTCATATTAAATATAAGTCAAAAATAAACAACAGCTCAAAGGCACTCTGGTTCCTTGCTTTATAGAGGAGTATTACAATTTATATGATGTGTTATAATTATGTCATCACATCACTAATTATGTCATCACTCAAAAAATAATAATAAACATGTACCCACTAAGGCCACTATCATCCAACAAATAATTCACTTTGCCCCCTTTCTCTAAGCTTTTTTTTTTTCTGATTTGCCCTTTGACCTTGGGGTCAGTTGTAGTTTGACATGCTGATTTCAAAAACAACACAACAAATCTGTATGACCATCCTAACTGTGCTCTTAAACCACTAAAAACATTTTGATCTCTGATAACTTTCCACACAAAGGTCACACAGGGTTCAACCAATTGACATTTTTGATTGGAAGGTACCTTTGAGATCCGAATATGGTATAAAAATTTGATGAATCCCCCCAAAAAACTGAGGGCAAAAAAGCGGGTCGACTATTGGATTACAATAGCATAACTCCCGACCCTAACGGACATTTCATAAGTTATTGTCAAAATACTAGTTTTTTTACCACTAATTGACCTTTGGTGACTTTGGATCACATGACTTTTATGTTTCAAAACGTTCCACTACCCCATTCACAACTTTTCCAAAAATATCAACCATGTCAACTTTGTCACTGGGAGATATTGCATTTTTAATATTTTGGGTTCTTGACCATAACAGACTTTCGGTAACCTTACCAGGCGCCAAAAACTATAGGGCACATCTTCTCACAATGGCGGATCTGTATACCAAGTATGACTTTGATGCTACTTCCCTTGTTGAGTCTTCCCAAGCAGTTGTCACAGACACACAGACACACACATACACCAACCTGACTGCATATATAGGTTCCTTTTGCTAAAGCAAAAGCAGGTTAATCATAATTATTATATTTAAGCAGTTTGTTTTTATATGTGTAATTGCATTGAACTCGGAACTAATAATAAAAGTTAATGCAAAAGACCACGTTTATGATAATATTTTTGAGTCTATTGATCACTGTTACATCTTAGCTTCAAATCACTTGAACATCAATATTGTTACAATTTGGCTCAAATTTCAGATGCACATACAATCATTATACTAGTTAGCAACTTTCTAGCAACCTATCGTATTATCTCAATCTAAAAAACAGGTTTTTTTAATCACTTGTATTTTTCTCAGATTTCAAGACCCAACATTCATGACAACATAATACAGTAATTAGAAGTTTAAAAACAATTATATATTGTAGCAGAAGTTGGTATGAAGAAAAAAACGTTTTCAAAACACTTGCACAGAACATTTGCAACATCATGAAAGCTAAAAATACAAATATTGTAGCACTTATCATTTCAAATTTTTGATACCATTAATGTAACGTATGTCCGTCGTCCGATAAATAAAGTCGGTTTCTCAGTGTTTAATGCAAAGGATGGTTTTTCTGCAATTATCTGGTGGAGAAAAGGGCAAGGCTACTTGAAGATTGGCGCAAAGTGCAACTGTTTCCAACCTGTTTCGATGTTTGACTAACCTATAATGACGTGATTGCTGTCTGAGACTGAGAGTTCTGTAAATTTGCAAGCATAGGCTACATGTACATGTAGATCCATAATTTGTTCATTCCATTTTTTGGGAATCTCCTTTCAGTGTGTCATCAGATGTATAGCTTAATGACTAATCAATCTGTTGGCGACCCACCTGATATTTTTTGGGACCCACTGTTGGGTAGCCTAGTTTGCATACCATCGATCTATAGGCCTAGGCTACTACCATTTTATGCTTACCTTCTTCTTCTTGTGTGCTTTTGGTTTTGTTGCTTCTGCCATGATGAAATTAATTCAGCCTATGGTACTTGGTAATGGTAGGCCTAGGGTGGCGAAGGTGCACTTCTCAGCCATAATTAATCTTTCCAAATCTGTGATAGTTGATAACACAACTAGGCCTACGTAAGGCTAGAAGTGTAGTGCTACTGTTATCTATGGCTAGGCTATAGCCTAGCTAAGCTACTGACACAGTGACAGTACAGTAGTCTGAGTAGGCCTAACGTTAGGCCTAAAGTAAAACTAAGATGTCTTTTTAGCCTTTACTTTAGGTTAGGACTAAAGTTAGGCTAACGTTGGACTATTCATATAATTACGAGTTAGAATTTGTGCATTTGAGTTGACCGAGTGACGTTGTTGATAAGGCTGTTTAACGATAATAATACTAACTATTTCGACATATGCTATGGTCACGGTAGCCCAGCGTTAAAGATAGGATAGGAATAGGCTAACGTTAGGCCTAACTAATGTAGGCTAATAATACGCTATAGTATAGGGCCTAGCACGGCCACGGGTCTTGTTGTAGACCTAGGCCTAGGCTAGGCTAGGCTAGTTGTAAATGCTACACAGCCGCCGAAAAGTTGTAAACGATATCTGACAGTTAATTTAGATTTTATGTAATAATATGTGCATTTCCAGTTGTCAATAGCAAAAGTTCAAACCACAATGACGTTAAAGTAGTTGTGTAATAAGGTGAAAATCGGCTCTATCCTGTATACAACTTCATTGAACTAGCCTATATTGTTAAATGTTAGTTATTGAAAAATCGAAAAAATCACCAGAATCTAGGCCTAATCTTTTCAAAATCACTAGCCTTCACTCTTCAGTTCATATAGACGTGACCTCACAAAAAATATATGAGAAATTACCAGGACCGACCGGAAATAACCAAATCTGGTGAGAAGTCATCAGAAGTGACAACAATGATTAACACTTTATTTATTTATTATCACCTGATGATAGAGAATACTCATAATACTATTTTAATCTAGTGGGGACTTCCGTTTCTAAATCTAAGTTGAATACCAAATTAAAGGCAATAAAAATAGGGGGGTCTACTGGATTTGTTGATAGGGGAGGCGCAATCTTTATTTGTGAATGCCGTCCTGGGGGAGCGGTCTAAGAAAATTTCGCTTGTGTAAGGGGGCTTAGATGCAAAATAATGTTATTATTTGCATGTCTAGTACATTAATTTGAACAGAGATAATTTAATAATAGGTGTATTTGATATTTTTGGTTCCATAGTTAGTGGATGTGTTCTATTGTTTTTGGTGCCTCCGAAGGTCAGTTATGGTAAAAACCTGAAATATTTAAAAATAAACTCCTAGTGACAAGGTCCGTCACGGTTCCCATTTTGGGACAAATTGTGAATGGGTTAGTGGAACATTTTGCAACATAACAAACATGTGATCCAAGGTCACCAAAGGTCAATTACTGGTCAAAAACTAGTATTTTGGCAATAACGAAATGTCCATTAGGGTTGGGAATGATGCTATTGTAATCTTTTTGATATATTTTTTCTTCTTTTATATTTAAATTTTGACCTCAAAGATACCTTCCGATCAAAAATGTCAATTGGTTGACCCCTGTGCGACATTTGTGTGCGAAGTTATCAGAGGGCAAAGTAATTGGGAGGTTTAAAGCACAGTTAGGATGGTAACTGACCCCAAGGTCAAATCAGAAGAAGAAAAAATATTTTGAGAGAAAAGAGGCAAAGAAAAAAAGAGTTTGTTAATATTCTTATAAATGATTGAGCGTGAGCTATATATAGAAAGAGCTAAGTTATGGTGGGCGAAATGGTGGGCCAAAAATTGATTTCGCGACATTTTTTTCACCAAAGATCCGGCATGGGTGATATTTTGGGACAAATTTGGGACATATTGGACCCAAATTTATATTTTGTTAGTGATAACACATCATTGAAATTTTAGTATTCCTCTAAGCAAGGAACCATAGTGTTCTTGGGCTCTTTTTTCTTTTCTTCTTCCTGTTGCGCCCCCCTTCCCCTTGTACCCGCCACTGATTTTGATAAATGTCCAAATTAGATTGCAGAGAGCGCTTTTTTACCGAGTTAAAAGACGTGAAAAACATGTTTAACTTCATTAAGATCATAAAGTACAGGCACAATGCGGTCTCGTTAATATTAATGAACATTTGCGTTTGATAGTAATACCTTTTAAACACGACATATATCGTTTTAAATACGGTATATCTAAACAATAACATTTTGGATCAAGAACTTTGACAGGTATAGGTGTCCCATGACGGTTGTCATAAATATTAATAAAGTTCGATGATGGTTGATGTAGTGTATGTGTATATGTGATATGAGATATGACGAAGTAGTTTGTTTTATTAGTGAAGTGCGGACAGTTACGAAGTATTGAATAAAGATGGCTGACAGCCAGTAAGACCGTAACCAAAAGAGTCTTGATTATTCCTGCATACCGTGTCGATACGAGAGACATGACAGTATAGATACACGTCCGTGGTTGAAAATGTCATCTCTATTTTAGGCGTGTCCTGGTTTGTAAAGTCATTCTTGACAGGGGATGCCCCGTAATTTGTAGAGATGGGAAACTTTGCTTACTTAATCATGATTGGGTGTGGTTGAGATGTTTATCACAGTAAACATAATATTATTTGACTAGGCCTATATATATGCCCCAAATATGTGTAACTGTCATTTATCGGGCCTAAAGTGCATAAATATATGAAAGAATGAGCAGGGCGAAATTTACATTATTAATTAATCAGTAACTTTACAACCATAAACAGAGACCGGTAGCTACCGATAATTGCCTTGAATCGTCAATAGTTGGAAAATCGGTGGTGAATAACATGACAGTTGGACATTTTTTATCCAATGACTCTTAAAATAACTGATCGGACTCGCGATGATCCGATAATTGTTACAATTTGTCAATAAGTCTGATATTTATAATTGTAAGCCTACATTATTTGAATTTTTGACCAAAATTCTAACTTCCTATTAACCGGCATATTTGTTTCTACTAACTCCTAGTACATGGGCTCTTGTTGTATAACAAACCAAAGAAACAGATTGGAGCCGGTTGATCCTTCACAATATACGCTTTTACCCTTGTCCCATACACAAGCATCTACCAACTTTAATTCTTTCTATAACGTATAATCTTATAACCAAAACTATTCTCTAGCTTCTTGACCCATTGACTCATCCATCGTCAAAATCCCTTTATGGTTATTGAGATACTTTACTAAACCATAGAGACCAGTTATTAGAGCGTCTATCTACGCCGTCGTGCTGATATTATAGTTTAACAAGTTTGTCGTTTTACCATTTCCAATCCATCCACCAAGTTTTATCCACGTTCATCGATAACCTTTGGATATATCATGCCAACAAGTAAGCACCCGGGTCGGACCCAGATAATCACTAAAATGTAATCAGTTGCTCCTTGGCCCATACCTGACCCAGCCACGAAATTCCTATATTTGTTAGTTCGTTTTTATTAAACTATATAAAGTTTTTAAAAGTCATTAATATATTCGCGTGATATATTTCGTTAAATACTGCAATAATTCTGACAAGAACATCTGGAAGCATGAATAAAAATTGGTAATAAACTATTAAATTTATTAAATGCTATTAATTTCAACTGTTTTATATTTTTGGTAAAATATGGCGTTACCGCACTTTTATTAAAATATATAAGGTTATAAAAAGTTATTAATATAATCGCGTGACATTACTTGTTAAATACTACAATCATTCTGACAAGAACATCTGGAAGCAGAGATATAAATTGGTGATATAGTAATAAAAGTTACTTAATGCTACTGATTCAACTGCTTGATATTTTTCGTAAGATACGGCATTAAAGGTATTATCCTTCGTAGCGAATTTTTCGATGCCACCTGATATCCTCAACATGCAGTATGTAAAGGAGAAATTAACTATAACGGGTTGCAGTTCATAGACTCATATTAGAGTACTGCCACACGCCGGATGTCAATGGCTGACCTATTCATGGAACATTCTGAAATTTGCGTGCTACGAGAGATCGTGCGTGTGCAAAGAATATATGGAAGCATGAATAGAAATTGTTAATAAAGGAGTAAAGTAAGTTATTAAATGCTATTAATTATAACCGCGTGATATTTTCGTAATACCTGGAAGCAGGGATATAAAGGCAAACCAGAAAATAAAAAGAAGTACTATAGGCACACAGTGACAATTATAATTAACCCTTCCTGTACCAATGGGGTCCTATGTGGTACAAAATGAGTAAACAACTTTGGAAAGTTATATCTCTATTTGAGCAAATTTTAAGCGCATATTAATTAGCTCGTTTCGAAAAACATTTTAATTTTTTCGGAACCCAAATTTTACTTCCATTCCAATGATATATAGGTTCCTATTGACAAAAACATT
>JAODAF010106736.1:0-10733 GCA_027574765.1 Molpadia intermedia | reverse complement strand
GATAGGACCCCTATTGATAAGATACAGTAAAACCTTTGATGGGATCTCTATTGATAAGATACAGTAAAACCTTTGATAGGATCTCTATTGATAAGATACAGTAAAACCTTTGATAGGATCCCTATTGATAAGATACAGTAAAACCTTTGATAGGATCCTATTGATAAGATACAGTAAAACCTTTGATGGGATCCCTATTGATAAGATACAGAAAAAACCTTTGATAGGACCCTATTGATAAGATACAGTAAAACCTTTGATAGGACCTTATTGATAGATACAGTAAAACCTTTGATAGGACCCCTATTGATAAGATACAGTAAAACCTTTGATGGGATCTCTATTGATAAGATACAGTAAAACCTTTGATGGGATCTCTATTGATAAGATACAGAAAAAAACATTTGATAGGATCCTATTGATAAGACACAGTCAAACCTTTGATGGGATCTCTATTGATAAGATACAGTAAAACCTTTGATAGGATCCCTATTGATAAGATACAGTAAAAACTTTGATGGGATACCTAGCTATAGATATGATACAGTAAAACCTTTGATAGGACCCTATTGATAAGATACAGTAAAACCTTTGATAGGATACCTATTGATAAGATACAGTAAAATCTTTGATAGGATCCCTATTGATAAGATACAGTAAAACGTTTGATGGGATCCCTATTGATATGATACAGTGAAACCTTTGATAGGAAACCTAGCTATTGGTATGATACAGTAAAACCTTTGATGGGATCCCTATTGATAAGATACAGTGAAACCTTTAATGGGATCCCTATTGATAAGATACAGTAAAAACTTTGATGGGATACCTATAAAATACAGTGAAACATTTAATGGGATCCCTATTGATATGATACAGTAAAACATTTGATGGGATACCTATAATGATAAGATACAGTAAAAGCTTTGATACAGTTGGGATACTGTTATATCATATGTTTTGCTGATGAAGCTGGTAACAATGCTACATGTTCATTTCTCTAACTGTCATAGGTGAGTCAAAAAGCCAAGCAAACGCTATTGGTTCAACATCATGTGTAAAAGCATTTGTTGCTCTGTGACTGATCACATGGTCTGTTCCTACAGTAATAATAACATATGTACATACAGAGGTTGAAGAGAACATCTTAGTGTCAATTTCATATCAATTCTAGTCTATTGACAAATGGAATTGATCCTTATTATTTTCTGATCAACATTTCTTTGTCTTCTTCAGCCCCCGGTGATATAAACCCACCAACGATATTAAACTGTCCAGCAGACATGACTGGCACAGCAACAAGTCCTGGTAATACAGCATTTTTCTTCTGGAATGTACCAACTGCTGTGGATATGGAAGGAACCACAACAATGATATCTGGCCCCCAGGATTCATTTGATATCGTCCCTGTAGGGGATACTGTTATATCATATGTCTTTGCTGATGAGGCTGGTAACAATGCTACATGTTCATTTACTCTAACTGTCATAGGTGAGTCAATAGGCCAAGCAACGTTTGCAAACCCATTCTATACCCAAAACACAAACACTGACTACTAACAACTTCATGCAATCTGATGATGGTCCTATATTCATAGCTTTCACATATCAGCAAACTGTCAACATTAGCCTGTGCTACAGCCTCTTAAATGTTAATTTGATATTATGATCACAGACTGTTCCAAGCTATGGAGATTTTTTTGAGTTTAACTATGTCATCAAACGTGGTTCTGATATTAGCATTAGTGCAGCACTGGTGATGTACCCTAATTATATTAAAGTTCAGAGTTTCTTAGTAGGTAGGATACCTTTAAGTTCTATCAAAAATCTTTTGATTATTAAAGCTGACCAAATATATATAAAAACTTATCATTGTTGGCTATAATAAAATTGAATGATTTAAAGATAAAAAGTCAGCAAAAACATACTATTTGTGCCTTTGAATGAATTTTGAAAATTCTTAAGTGATCAGACTTACTGGAACCTACTATAGATGTTTCCAGTAAAGCATATACAGTAAAGAGAATTAAGGAAATCAAGATTAGATGTTATAAAAGCATGAACAAGGATTTCACCAGATTTGCAATCGAGATACTTCCTTATCAGACTAATATTTCACAGTTACCAGATTGGCAAGTATTAACAACATATGCTTTAATATCAAAAGTCAGTTCAGAATCAAGCGAATCACCCAGGAGTCATTACCAACAACAAATGGAGGAAAAGTTGGTACAGTGGCTAAAAGTATAGAACATAATTCAATAAACTATTCAACCTTAGTTGACTCAAGTGGATACAAGTTTCCATTTAATGAAATGCATACTCTATGTCATCATTATCAAATGATAGAAAAAATTGTGTGTTATCAGCATAGTGATGAAAACTTGAATGCGCTCCATGACTACGTATTATACTGGCTTAGATCAGCCATATATACAAAGAAAATAGAATGAAACCTATAGTAGTACAGAACCCTGTGGAACACCAGTCTTGTAGGTGGCAAGAGGAAGAAAGCACATCACCAATTTTAACATGTTGGTAACAATTTGTCATATGACCAAGAACAAGTAGAGCCATTAATTCTGAATTTTGAAAGTAATAAGTTCAGTAACAAGATGTGGTTAAATAGTATCAAATGCTGATGATCAATCCAGTAGATTGTGGCCAATTACCTATCACAGGTTGTTTGTATGTTTATATTCCCTCTATTCCAAAAATGTTGGATTTTATAGATAAAATTGTAATAATTATAATATCTCCATGCTTAAGAAAAGATGAACATGTCTGGAGAAATGCCAATATGAAAACAATATCAACTGCTGAGTGTAAGAGTTATATGGTCCTCTGTACTATGTATGTAATAAATATTCATCATGCTGCCATATATATATGATGAAAAATATTACACACTTCATATTTATTAACATTCTTGAAAAAACAGGATATTGCAAAATACAAACAACATGTGATCAGTTGTTAGACACGAATACATTAATTTCTCCTTAAATATTTTTTTTAGGTGGCGTACTAGGTCATAACTCCTATTTAATGATGTTGTCATCATTTCCGTAACGTCATATGCACATTTGTTCATGTGAGGTAAATTTTAAATATTACTAGCTCATTGTAATACTGAAATGGTATTGTAACTTGGAATGTAGTGCCTTTGCAACTCAAGAAAATAATTATTTTATTTTTAGTTGCCCCGTCAGCTGGTATCCGTAATCATAGCATACACACAATATGCTACTGCACATTTCTACAAGATATTTTTATGTTTCTCAGCTATAGGTGATACAATCCCACCAAGCATACAAAACTGCCCAGCGGATATCGTTCAGCCGACTACAAACGAAGCGAATACCCTGGCGTTTGTTATTTGGGAACAGCCATCTGCAATTGACCAGGAAGGCACTGCTGCACAACAATCAGGGCCAATAGATCCTTTGGGCGTATACGATATAGGGGATACAGTTATAACATATGTGTTTGCCGACGAGGCCGGAAACACTGCAAACTGTTCCTTCATAATTACAATTATTGGTGAGTTTATATGAGCAAAAATAATTAATTTTTTACAAGAAAATTAACTGAAATTATCAAATTTTATTAACTAGTTTCAAAGTGAAAAATATTTCAGCCTATGTTCTGTTTAGTGGATTTAATCTTACATCATCATCTTGGTATTTAGGTCTTTCCTAGCCAATGCCTAGACTCATGGGCACTGTCAGAGGTGCCTGTTTGGGGGATCATGAGATTTCAATGCAAGGGGGGACACAATTTAGTGAACATATGTGTATAAGTGAAGAGAGAAACTGCACACAGAAAATATTGGTATTCAGTGTCTAATATGAAGATATATGATAATAACACATGTAAGGCTAAGTCGGTCAAAACTTGGTCTTTCTATGGTAGTGTTTTCAAAGGTTTTAAAACGTGTGTGTGTGATCATTTAGATCCCATGGGAAAACAAGATATAACATTCAAGTTGGTAAAGGTTGTGATCTTGATGAAGCCACGAATGGAAGTATGAACTACATCCACACTATAAACCCAGATCATGTTCACCATGCACCACTGAAATTCAGACATGCTGAACAAGCCATACACTGGATTCCTGGGTTCAATCTAGGCATCTTGAATTACATGATCTCATGATTAAGGATATGTCTGTTTCCTAATAGTGAAAATACTTCGGTTAATATAAAATTTAATTATTGCTAATGTTTGTTTTTCTGTTTCAGGTCCTCTTCAGACCCAAAGTGGTAAGTTCATTTTATAGTAATTGACCAATTGCTCCCTTTTGGCAAGCATGCAGAGCCAAGCCTATGTTATGCCAATAGATATCCAGGTGCCCGTCTGTAGATCCGTCCATCCATTCGGTCTTTCGCGAAAACTATAACATTGGCTTTACATTGATTGTTAGTATTAAAGAACACACATTGACAAAATTGCCTAGGTAGGGTTAAGTCTGGTTGTGTTTTTGTTTCCAAATGAAAAACTTTAACATTGGCTTTCATTCTCTTATATGATGTGGTATGGCTTTCATATTGACAGTGCTTCCAGGTGATAAAGAGCACACTTTTGACAAAATCGTGGGTCAGTTTTTGATACAAAAATGCTTCTTTTTTTTTAAATTGGAAACCTTTAGCATTGGCTTTCATCCTTACAATTGGAGAATGGTTTTCATATTGACAGTATTGTTGTTTCCAGGTAGCAAAAGAGCACACATTCTTGACAAAATTTGGCAAGGACAAGTTTTGGTTAAAAGTTAAACAAGAAGTGAAACACATAAACATTGGCTTCATTCTCATATTTTGTAATATGGCTTTCATATTCACAATGTTGGTTCCCAGTGATAAGAAGAACACATTCTGGACAAATATAATGGAGGCTCAATCTGATTCTCCAATACCAATGTTTGTAATGATAAGATAAACATATATGCTACTTGCAGGGTGGATGACCCATAGTTAGTAGAAGAACTATAGTTTTTGGTGTTCATCTCATGAATATTAAATTAGGTCAAAGTGAAAATTTTGAAATTGCAATAACTCCTCAACCGAAGGTCAAATTGTATCCAAACTTGGTATGTTGTTGTTGGGTGATAACAGGTATATGACTACATTCATGATGAGGTGGTGCTTAACATTATTTTGCACTTCTTAGCTAGGGTAGGGTACATGGTAAGTAACTCAACAATGGAGTAAATGATATTTGCAACTGAAAGTCTGATTGCATCCAAACTTGTTATGATGTTGGGTGATAACACAAATCCACACCTATTGCAAACAGGGGTCACTGAATGCCCAAGTAATAGTCCATGTTTAATTTCACACATATTGCAAACATGAGTTACTGAATGCTCACATAATAGTCCAGCAAATTAAAGAGCCATCAATGACAGTCCAATCAATCCCATCAATGACAGTCCCATCAATAAAGACCAATATTTTGATTATTATATACTTGTAAATATCTCAAAGTCAATGAAGACAATGTCTGTATACATACAGGACTGATACTACCTTATGTCTATTTAGACAACTAATCGTGTTGATGATCTGAAGAAATGCTATCAATATGCAAATAAGAATGTTTAATATAAATCATGATAAACTGACAGATCGGCCAGTGTGGTTTCTGATATTAAAGTTCTTTATTTTTCAGTTATTTTGATGGAAGTTACATCTAATTTTGTGGGTGATATTCAGCTAGAATGGTCACAGTACCTTAACAGGAATGTAACTGGCTTTGCCATCCAGAGAGAGGTCAATGCAGAATGGGAGACGATACGTACATTGACTGAAATCACACGATCGGACGTTGTGAATGTTGGGATCGCTAGTGGGTTAAGAGTACTTGCCTTTATTGCAGATGGAGAACCAAACCCTGATCCGAATCCTGGTGAGTTCATATTAGGACAAATCAATATTATCTTGAAAGAATTTAGTTTTATTTATGTTACTTTGATTTATTGAAGATTCAGACTAGCTTAAAACTGATTTTATACCCAATATGGAGTTCAGTATGGATGCTGTGTATACTGATTGTCAGTCGTTACACTTACATATAAATTGATGTGTGTCTTCAATTATGTGTGAGTGTTTACCAATGTATAATATACATGTCAAATCATATGTCAAATCGATATGCCCACAAGATATGTATGTTGATAAATTGATAGCACATATTCATAGATCAGCAAGTGGTTATGCATGCAGATTGCCCCTAACATTTGTACAAAAATGGCAACATTTTGTATCATCGGCATACCATAGTTTAGATTAATGTTCTGGTAGAGGTGATAATGTATTTAGCCTATAATAAAGGTCCTTGCAATAATCTGCAATTATTCTATTATTTAAATGCATTTGACCAGTTTGAAAAGTACTGAAATGTACATATATACACACCTCCACATGACAATATATCTTGCTGTAGCCCTAATGAATGCTGAATTGTTGATTCAATCATGGTCATGGATTTGGTTGTGGATGAAACTGGGTACACAAGACAATGCTTTTGATTAAAAATGACAAATTTGTACATTTTGGCTAACAATACACATAGCCTTATACCCATGGACGGATATGGTCTTGTGGTGATTCCATACTTCATTTATTGGTGAGCATGTGGAGCAATAGCAAGCCTATGTTATGCCAATAAATATCTGGGTGTACATCTGTCTGTCTGGCCGTCCACAAAAACTTTAACACTGGCTTTATATTGATTGTTAGTCTTACAGTGTTGGTTCCAGGTATTACAGAACACACAATTTTCATAAAATTGGGTCAGTTTTTGGTGTGCAGGTTTTGTTTCAAAACTGGAGAACAAACATTGAATTTAAATCTCTCATTTTTTTGTGACCATATGGTCTTCATATTGACAGTATTGGTTCCAGGTAGTAAAGAACACACATTATTTACAAAGTTGTCCAGGAAGGGTCTATTTTGGGTGAAAACCGAAGTGAAACTTTAACATTGGCTTTAATTCTCTAATTGTTTTGGTGCCATGATCTCCATATTGACATGTTAAACATGCGAGCCATGACGGTTTTACCGTTCAAGTTTATAGAGTGCAAGAGGTTCAGAACTTTTATTTTTGGAAGTCCAAAGAAAGGTTGTGTTTTTTTTCCTATTTTCGCTCAAAATTTCAATATAAATAAACTTTGTGGCCATTTTCCTCTATAATGTCCCGACCCCTGAAAACATGATCATATGAAAGACCCTTTTGTTTTCTATAACTTAAATAAGCCAAATGTGGGTGTATTCCTAACTCGAAACATTCGTTTATTTGTTTGTTTTTTAATATCAACTGATTCAATCAATAGAGGTGAGTTACTCCTCCTGCATTTTACATTTCTCATTTCTCATAGGGAGAAGCAACTCTTTTATACAACTGCACATCAACAGTGCAGATTGAATTTTGAGGAATCTTATGGAAATAACTCCAAGATCTCCATAGGTCAACAACACTAAACTGAAGTCAGAACATGCCCATTGCCAATAAATCAGCTGTTCTGACCCAGCCATATACACAGTAAATCACACTGGTTTTGAACCCCGTGACTATACTCCATGCCCACAACATTTTGACTTATTTGAGGCAGGTTTCAGTCTTCAGTCTGTGCTATATCATTGAAGACTTTTTATTTATCTCTCACTTACAGATGTTTATGTCAGATACAGTGGTCGTATAGACGGTTCAACTTTCCTGAACTGGACTTCACCAGATGATCCAACCATTACTTTTTCTGATATCTCCATATCCCAGGGATCAACCAGTGTATTCGCTGCAACGCTTCCTACTGAAATATCATCTTTACAATATCAAATACCTGCTTCTGATTCCAGCTTAACAGAAATAAGAATATCACCTCCTCCCCCTTTAAGACGTCGGAGGAGTAAAGGTTTGTACAAATATTTTAACTATACCTTTGTGGAATCTGCCCAACCATAGATTAATACATAGAGTAAACAATATCTGGTCGACATAGGAAAAGGCTAAAACAAAAGTGTATTAGTTCATATATTCTTAATTAATTCCCCACTTTGAAAATTTCCTTGTTCAGAATCTGTTAATTCTGAAATGTTGTTGCCATAATCTGGCCACTCTCATATTTCTTCCAAAATTTGCTGACAATGATCATTGAAAGCAACAAAGACAAAATATGGTAACATTAATTTACAAATATTGAATGAAAATCTGACTAGATGCCAAATGGGTGGTAGCGTGGCTAACCAGTAGAATGTTCTACTTTGTAATCACAGTGTGCCAGGATCTGTGCCTGGTTCGACGTGATCAGCACAGCTGTCTTACAGTGGTGATGAGTTTGGTCTGGATTAATCACAGCTGTCTTACAGTGGTGATGAGTTTGGTCTGGATTAATCACAGCTGTCTTATAGTGGTGATGAGTTTGGTCTGGATTAATCACAGCTGTCTTATAGTGGTGATGAGGTTGGTCTGGGTTAATCACAGAGCTTACAGCACTTGTTGGTGAGTTTGGTCTGGATTAATCACAGCTGTCTTACAGTGGTGATGAGTTTGGTCTGGATTAATCAGCGGTGATGAATGTTGTTCATGGTTTGAGCAAGTTGCTTCCAGCCCTCTCAGCCTTTGAAAGTGATCAGATACAGAGATAACTGTCACTCAGCAGATGGGGACATTAAATGACATTTCCAGTAGCTGGATGCATTGGTATACTCTGAACACTAGTTGGGAAGAAGGCTTGTACATTAATTGGCATAATTAATTGGGTATTACGAATAGACAAGGGTAGCATCATATGAAATGTCTGTTTTGATTTAACCATAGTTGCTGTTTTTCTTTCTCCACAGACTTTGCAGAACTGAATGGTGCACACTTAAATCAAATGAACAGAATACATGATTCACCTTAAAGTTTCCGGAATTTTTAATTGTATGCCTTTATATTTTTCTATAAACCATCATATTTAACTAAACATTGTATACATACTTTTAACTACAGTGTATCGGTTGACTTTAATGGTAATTATCTTACTGACCAGAATAGAATCTGCATTTTAATCTAGTTTTTATTTATATATAAACGGTCAGAGTATGAAAGGAAATTAACCAGGTTTATTAAGTGTCATTGATGTGATTTCTACTATCACCATATCAGTGTGCATGGGTACAAGCACACCTCAGGCATCATCCCAGCCACCAAACCTAGCTGTGGTGGTTATTTACAGGAGGGTTAATTTGCTATATTTAACCATATTTAGCCATTTAGGAAGGGGATGTAATGAAATTACTTTTGGTGTTAATTCTGGTAGTAAGGATTTTTTATTTACTTAAATTTAATGTCTTTAAACATTTTGTTTAAGATGGGAGTAATGTGTCTTCCAAATGTCACCTGGTGTAGGGGGTTCACATCATTGGCATCTGCTATTCTTCTAAAGACCCCAGGGCCCACTGATTATTGATATACTTGATATTTCAAATACCAGTCCTGTGTTTATCTGGTCTTTTATACCCTTTAGTATTTATTTATTATTTTTATTTCTTTTATCTTTGTGGATCACCAGTACGTCTTTCAGGTCTATCTACTGTTTTCTGGTCTTTCAGTTCATATCGGGTATTTAAGTAATTCACTACAATCATGTAAAAATGTGATCACCAGTACATCTTTCAGGTCTATCTACTGTTTTCTGGTCTTTTAGCTCTGATTGGGTATATAAAGCAAGCAATTCACTACAATCATGTAATAATGTGATCACCAGTATGTCTTTTAACTCTATCTACCGTTTTCTGGTCTTTCAGTTCATATCGGTTATTTAAGTAATTCACTACAATCATGTAAAAATGTGCTTTCTGCGCGATTTTGAATGTAACCTGTTTTTTGTGATTTTAATAATTTAAGTGTGTTGTAATAAACAATTAGGACCTTTGTATTCTTGATGAGCTTTTGTAATATTATATCTGATAACTTGACAGAACATTAATTTAACATTCCTGTACCAGCTCACAGTGAGGGAAGAAAGCAGAAGGCTAGGCTCACACAAAGCACAGAATTAAAGTAGTTGCTCTGATTTTTGAGAAGTTTAACAGGGAGATATCCTGCGATTGCTATGAATGCCCAGTGTGGAAATTGGGACGCTTTCCAACTGATCCCAGTTGAAAAAAGTTCACTCCTGTTGAAAATCAGTTAGATGTTCCAATTCTAACCAGCTGAACACAGTTAAGACAAGTTGAACTCAGTTAAAGACCAGTTTAACTCAGTTAAGAACCAGTTGATCCTAGTTAAGACCAGTTCATAAATAGGAAATTGGAACAAACCACAAGTTTCTCCAGTAATGCTTTTTCAAGATTTCCGGCCGACGGTTGATTATGTTTTGCAGTCAGGCTACTGTTAAGTACAGGAAGGGGTACTTGGTTACTCCTCTGTGCACAAGCTAAAGTATTTTCATTTCTGGTTTGTATCAAGTAAATTTTGGTTATTGACTTAAAAAGTCACTGTAAATCAATAGCATAAGAAGTTTGTCGGAGGAGGGGGAACCAGGGTAGGACGGTGGTACCTCACTAGTACCCCCATATACCAAAAAAGATCTGAGATCCGGAAAAGTGGATATATGTGTGGCCTGGCCAAAAAAGTTTCCAGAGTCGGGCAGATGCACCCCCCCGCCCCCCCCCCCCCCCCCCCCCCCCCCACACACAACACCAAACACCCTTGCCCCACCTAATACTACACACTTCATAAAAAACAAAA
>JAODAF010106514.1:0-10737 GCA_027574765.1 Molpadia intermedia | reverse complement strand
TGTTAACAAGTTGAGGTCCTCGGTAATATTGAAAAACAAACACACACACACACACACGCACACACACCCACATACACACGCCAACATGACTGCATAGGTTCCTTTTGCTAAAACAAGGAACCAAAATGGAGAATGATGTTTCATTCATGAAAAATTGATGCCTCTGTGACATTTTTTATCTCCCAGTAATATTTTCAATAATATTGTTTTTTTGAAGAAGGTTGTCAATGACATGAATAATGTCATTTGAAATGATCTCTACGTAGGGAGGCTGGCCTTTTTCCACCAACGACCATGGACTAATCGTATCGGATACTACTGCAGAAGCCCTTAAAGCAGTTGTCCTAATGAATGAGAAATGCCCATTTATAACTACAAATATTCCTAAAGAACGCCTACATGATACAGTGGATATGGTGAGAAGACAATTAAAATATTAAAAGGAATATCAGAACTGTTTTAATAGATTTAAATGTTTGTCATAATTTTATTTGTCACAGTTTTATTTCGCTTGATATTTTTACAATAGCTACATGTAGTACTGTGGTTCATATGCACACACTCCAACAGCGACATATGTGCTGTAGAGTTGTGTGCATTATACAAAATGTATATGAAAGCCATGGCTACCCTTTTACAGTTTGGATCCTGTATTTGCTGGGTAGAGTTCCAATTTGGGTTCTGATGACAAAGTCAACATCTGAACATATGCCGTCAAGTCGGTGTACATGGCCTCTTAACCTTACTGTGAACTAAGCAGTTTCCTGGGTGCAAAACTTGATCGCCAGTCGGCGGGAAGTCTAGACATAGCATGGTCCGATGCAGCATCCATAGGCTGTAGATCACATGATAGCAATCGATGGAATTTCTTCTCAGCCTGCTCCAAGTCTTGTGTAGCTACTTACAGTTTTGAGTCTACGTGGACACTGTAAAGATGGGTGTGTCTAATTCCGCTCTCCTCCATCGACTGAAACGGTAGTGTTGGTACTGTGGGGGTTAAGATTATGAAGATCTCAAGAAGAGAATGGATGGAGTGATTATTATATGGTCAACATAAATAGATGATCCTATAGTTTTGTTTCAGGGCTCATGAATATGATTGAATGGCTGGAGCTTCACATTACAATTCTTACAAAATAGTCAACTTTGCTAATAAATGCTGTCATCACAGTTCCAAATTATAGTAACTGTGTCAAATACAAATATCTTATCAATTAAATTTTCAGCTTCTTGGTATGGTGAATCCTAATGGTGGATTCTCCGCCTTTGAGACTCTGCGTGGTGGTCCGATATTGGAAGCGCTTAATCCATCAGAGGTGTTTGGTAAGTTTATTAATATGTTCAATTTAATTAATACTGTGGCGCAGGAATGCATTTAACCCTTCTTTATTAATGCACAACCAGAATCTTTAAATATCATGGCCCAACTCATCATCTGTTGACTGTTGATGACATCATAGCAATCACGGGATACTTCTCTATCCGCCTGCTCGAAATATCAGGCTACTACTTTAGTTTTGAGCTCCGCGTGAACCCTGTAAAGAGGTGTGTCTTCTGCTCTCTTTAATCGACTGAAACTGTTGAGTCGGTACAAGGAGGGTTAAACCTAGTTTACTATGTCTGTATGTGTGTGTTTGTGTGTAGCTTACTTGTAAACTGTTGGACTATTATAGTTTAATTTAGTTTCTGTGTTCTACTTGAACTTAACATGGGTAAAACTTAAGTTGACAGGGTTTTACACATTATTTTTAAAACTAAAATACCTTTGCAGCCATTTTATTAATCAGTGTTTTCAACTTCCCTAAATTGTCAGGAGGTGGATAGTACGTGCTATATTACAAAGTGTTCTATGGTAAAACTATTAAAACTAATTAACGATGGTCATGGTTTTACTAAATTTTAAATTTGCGAATTTTTGCTTTTTTTAACAGTCCGCTGTACAAAATTGACCGATTCATAAAGAAATATCATAAAATACTAATGCATTTTAAAACCACTCAAGATATCCCCCATGATTCGGATAAAAATACCGGTTTGAAAGAGTTTATCACTAGTCAATCACTGGTCTTTTTTTGCATATTCAATCATGATTGATTACACCAACATAGAGTGTTCCTTGTTTATTCTACAAGTTGGTTCTTTTTTTGCATATTCAACCGGTGACATCATGATTGATTACACCTACAATAGAGTGTTCCTTGTTTATTCTACATGTTGGTTCTTCTTTTGCATATTCAACAGGTGACATCATGGTTGATTACACCTACATAGAGTGTACCTCTTCTGTTTTACAAGCTCTCAGACATTTTGTTGATGTTGATCCTCGATATCGTCAAGATGAAATCTGGACAGTGCTTAAGAATGGTTTAGAGTACATCTGCCAGAACCAGCTTACCGATGGATCATTTGAAGGGTAACTCCCCAGTTGTACCATCTTAGATATGTTGTGCTATATTCGATGATCCATGGTTATTCAACAATGCATTGCACATATTTGTATTAAATCGCATGGAAAACATATTATAAATATATTATATATAAATGTATTAGGATGAATGAATTCAATGTTTCAATTATCAACTGTGTGATGGTTTCTCAGTTGTCTTGTAAGTACTGAGTGTGCTTGGTTGACAGAGGTGGAAAATATAGTTTATATTGTTTTATTTGCTAAAACAGGACTTTGTATGTGATTGGGGAACGTGGCACGTTCAAGTAGAGAACATGCTGAAAGTAAATTGTCAACCCATTTTGTAATCTGACAGGACTTTTACACAGACAGATAGTTGACAGAAAGTTAATTAGGCACATTGCCACACAGTGAAGATGGTAATTAAGCTATACTGATAACCCACTGACAATATACAGAGCCAGTATGGGGACACTGATCAACACTCACTAACATTTGAGGTTAAAACATAATACTAAATTCAGGATATTGGAGTTATGATGTTGATATTGACTATAATCACTTTTACCTAACGTAACTTAATCAAATATAAACATTGACAGACCCACAGTGGATTTGTGGTGCGCATTTAATGGGTGAGCTGTCTCAAGCTTAGACAAAAGTATTTAGCCTGTATAAGCGCAGCCTTAGATCTTTTCTTGGCTCAGATATTGTTATGAAGAAAGCACCAGATTGGATGGGTGTTATATTTCACACTTGAAATGTGGAAGCAAAAGTTTGTAATTGAAAGATTGTCAATTTAAACATTTTAGGTAGATGGGGAATGCGCCAGACCAAATAATTGGTAATATGCTTATAGAGAGAAGTGACAAAAGATCATTCAGAGGGCATAATAGCAAGTGTAAAAAATTGGAAGTAGAAATAAAAGTAAACAGTTAATGTCAGTGTTTTGAATATTACTTAATTCTCAAAATAACAAATGAGTTAGAAGTAAGGGACCAAAACCAAAGCATCTTCAACAGGTGATGTTCTTGGTAGATGCCAGGTTCCTGCAATCAGGAATTTAGAGAAGCATAACAAGCCTTGGAAACTGCTTGAAATATTGGGTGCATTTCAATAATCCGTCACTCCCTCTGTATGTTTTCTTATGGTACTATTTTAAAGTACTTCTACTGCATATGAATAATAAAATACACAACAAGAAGCAATGTGTGGCAGTACTGTAATTGTTATATTCTTGAGTTTTTAACTAGTGTATCTTTCCATCCTTCAGATCTTGGGGTGTATGCTTTACCTACGGTACCTGGTTTGCACTGGAAGCTTTTGCCTGCATGGGACAAAACTATGAAGATAAGTAAGTCTTCAAATGTGTTGTAAACTATTTAACAAGCAGTTTTTCCTGCTACAAGGACATTGGTCTAAAGGTGCAAACTATTGAGAGAAAAAACTTGCTGTCTATTTGATATAGAGTACAACCAGTAGGCTGGTTAACTCTGAAGAGGATTAGGATAGTGAGCTGTATGTTATATTTGCTAGCCATACAACAAACCATGACCAGTAGGCTGGTTGACCCTGAAGAGGATTAGGATAGTGAGCTGTATGTTATATCTACTAGCCATACAACAGACCATGACCAGTAGGCTGGTTGACCCTGAAGAGGATTAGGATAGTGAGCTGTATGTTATATCTTCTAGCCATACAACATACCGTTATCAGTAGACTGGTTGACCCTGAAGAGGATTAGGATAGTGAGCTGTATGTTATATCTCCTAGCCATACAACATACCATTACCAGTAGACTGGTTGACCCTGAAGAGGATTAGGATAGTGAGATGTATGTTATATCTACTAGCCATACAACAGACCATGACCAGTAGGCTGGTTGTCCCTGAAGAGGATTAGGATAGTGAGCTGCATGGTATATCTGCTAGCTGTACACCAGACCATGACCAGTAGGCTGGTTGACCCTGAAGAGGATTAGGATAGTGAGCTGTATGGTATATCTGCTAGCCGTACAACAGACCATGACCAGTAGGATGGTTGATCATGAAGAAGATTAGGATATTGAGCTGTATGTTATATATGTTAGCCATACAACAGAGCATGACCAGTAGGCTGGTTGACCCTGACAAAGATTAGGATAGTGAGCTGTATGCTATATCCGCTAGCCATACAACAGACCACGGCTAGTAGACTGGTAGACCCTGACGACAATTAGGATAGTGATCTGTATCTTGTATCTGCTAGCCACACAACAATTAATTGCAATGTCCTTGTTTTCCTTTAGTACTGCTACAATTGAAGTAAAAAAGGCTTGTTCCTTTTTGGTGGCAAAGCAGATGGATGATGGTGGCTGGGGAGAAAAATTCACCTCCTGCAGTGAGAGGAGGTACATTCAAAGTGAGACATCACTAGTTGTTAACACAGCATGGGCTTTGCTGGGGCTGATGGCAGTTAGGTGAGTTTTATTGAAGCTTTGAGTTGATCTGGGTTAGAAGGGCCACTAAAGGTTCATATTTGAACTTGTCTATGTGATCATGGATGGGTATCAGCTATACAAGGCTTTCCTTTATATCAGTGTTCAATTGCTAACAAGACTGACATGAACTAAGCAGTACCATCCTTCTCCCTGGAGTGCCATTTACTGTGAGCAGATAAGAGAGATCATAATATCCCCCCCCCCCCCATTTTGAAGTGAAGAGTACATCTCCACTCCATCTGTGCCTAATTACCACATTTCTGTATCTGAGGCTGATCACATGCTAAATTCAGCCAGTGACACGTCTAGGTTGGTGGGTTATTCTCCATAACATGGTGTCTGTGCCTTCCCCTCCCTCCCCCTCCCCCCTACCAATTTTTTGTTGTAAAAATGTATTTGTCACAGTGGTCATCTATTATATTATTTCACAAGTCAATCCCAGGAACACCACCCTTGATAATGGGAAATACAGATAATGTGGATATTTGATCCTCAAATCCTGACAGAGATGGAAAAGTTTTCATTGCTTTCTTTAAAGTGGAATAGAAATCCTCACATAGTGATACTAAAAGCATGGAAAGTGGTATCGACCAATCAGAAGCATAGAAAGTGATATCATTACTATTTATAGCACCCACATTACCCCCTACATTAGAGTCTGAGAATATGACACTCGCATTGACCCCAAAAATATTCTTAGTACACCCACCCATTTTATTCCCTACAATTATCTGAATAGATTGCACCCACATTACTTACTGCAATAGCATCTGAAAAGGTTACTCCCAACTTACCCCCTGCAATAGTCCGATTACTTACCACCTAATATGGAATCTGAGTTTAATCACACCTTCATACCCTCCCCCCTTCCCTCCCCCTACAATCATTAATATATCACACCTATTTTTCCCCATACAATATAATCTTAGTAAATCACACACACACATTTATGTGACTTTAGATTATTTCAGTGATTTGTCAGTCTGCAGCTGCATGTGTCATTCATAATTGTGTACATGATGCCCCCGAGTTTGATTCGTGGCCGAGTCATACCAAAGACTTTATAAGTGGAACCCGCTGCCTTCTCGCTTGGTGCTCAGCATATCAGATTGGAGTAGGGTATCATAGAAGACGGCCTGCCGTTGTGGCCATAGTGGCGAAGTGTAAATTACAAGTACATGTGTATATAAAAATACACATGATGCCCCCAATCATAATCATTATCGCTATAATACATATTACAAACACATGCATTGCTGTTACTATTATTTATTTTATTTTTATGATGTATATGTTGCAGGTATCCTGACCAAGCCTTACTAAATAGAGGAATTCAGGTGTTACTGGATAGACAAAAAGAAGATGGTGATTGGGCACAGGTAACAGTTTATATTTTGTCTGTGTTGTAAATTAATTGAAATAAGTAGAAGAGGAATTAAATAATGAATTAGACAGAAATTACAGACATGTAACATTTATTTAACAGATATTAAAGTATTAAAATGTGCATTCATAAATACCTTAATAAATTTCCTGCATTCTGATTGACTGAGTGCCTTTGCTCAGCCGTTAA
Source organism: Molpadia intermedia (assembly GCA_027574765.1). NCBI lineage: Eukaryota > Metazoa > Echinodermata > Holothuroidea > Molpadida > Molpadiidae > Molpadia > Molpadia intermedia. The sequence continues at coordinate 4,278 of JAODAF010106514.1, read as the reverse complement.
ATGCGATTTAAGACTGGCATAAATTTGGTTGGGAGAAATGACGTTTTGATCATTGTAGAAGATTCATTGAGGGTGTTGCCATGGAAACTGCATGCAACAAGAATTATCCATGGTTATTGTGTTACATGTATACAAATTCTGGTAAGTATAGTGGGGTCAATATATGCACACTATACTAACATTAACATTAGGCCTTCTAGCCTAATTACACTGCTAAGCATATGTATAATATGTTAATAGCAAATATTATTATATATAGGCATCTAGGCAGACAGAGGCCTGTATTTCATAAGCCAGATTTTACACTAGCCTATGTATGCTGTTCTAACTGGATGAAAATAACTTTAAGATACTGTGACCTATATTGACATGATCAATGGGCTATGGCAAGGCCTATATATGTGGCCCTGGGCTAACTTCCATAAAGCCTGTACAGAAGCCTAACGTTAATTAGGCCCAACGTTAACAGCTTAGCCTACTTTATAGCAGCGGTTAGACCTAAATAGTCAGGCCTACATTATTATCATGTAATAGCGTGCCATTAATAATAACAACATTATGCAAAGCTTGCACACATCAAGGTTATTGTTTCGAAAAAAACTTTCTAGAACTTTTGTTGTTTTACATGGACCACATACAGTACACTGTGTGAAATTCAGTAGTACGGTAACGTTAGGCTAATAGGTCTATGACTATTCTAAACTTGATCCCAGCTGACAATGTGACCGTGATAACATTATTTGTTGCTACGTTAATTTTTACCCCAATTGGCCATTCTCATTTTAGACTCTACGATCAATCAATTCATCCATTATTGAAGTTAAGCAATAGAAGTTTCTGTTGAAATTAAAACTTGTTGTCTTTGGGATTCTGTTTTTGGCTGGTCTAGGTTTGTTTGACTAAAAAATTTACAACACTATCAAGAGGTATGACCTCTGATGATGTCATCGAGGAGGGCAGCGGTCCTCGGCTGAAGCCTTTCCTAAATAATATACCTGTTTATTGAAATTACTCTATGAATCAACACTCACTATCTACTGTAACTTTTTAAATTATCTTCTGTCATTAGTACGTGCAGGTTATTACTATATAAGCAATGAATGGTTGACCTAAGGCTTAGTAGTTCTCACTTTTGATGCTTGTTTGGGGGTTGTCATCTTTTGCAAATGCTCCTTTCAAGCAATTGCAATGTGTTACTTCATTTAGCATGTTTTCTTATTATTTATTTCCCAGTTGTTTTAAAACACCTTAGGAAGTAATATATATAGTAGCAATTGAACATTTTCAAATTTATAAATATCATAATATACCAGATACTCAGTATTGCATGATACCTTCCTGTGTATAATCAAATCAATGATTCATGTTCATTTGCAAAGATAAATGGGTAATTTCTTTACAATGTGCAACCCATTTTAACACTGTATGAGCCTTCAAAGTTATTGCAATTTTAAAATATTTACCATTGACCCTGTAACCTCATTAATATTAATGAGATTAGCATGAAAACTGAGTGTTCTTGTACTCACCATTTACATCTACACATCAAGTATGACAACGAACTTGGTATGTTGGTGTTGGGTGGTAGTACTAGTAGGTACATGTGGGCTCCCAAAAAACATTGAGGCCCAATATTTGGGATCCAACTTTCTTGAGACTCCAAAATTCCAAATTGATTTTAGGACCCCAACTTTTTTGGGGGGCGAAACATGTTTGGGTCCAAATCTCCATAACCATAAGTCTGATGTATGCAAACTTGGTATATTGCTGTTAGTTAGGTATGGTAGTGGGTCCAACAAAAAACTTTGTATGATGGTCGGTGATGAGTGATGACATACAATACTTCATTGAAATGTTGATATTCTATTAAGCAAGGAACCATAGTGCCCGTTGGGCTCTTGTTTACATGTTTTAATTAATTAAACAAATTCCTGAGCAAAACTTGATAACTTTTTGTTCAGTTTGTAAAAACTTTGTTGATATTTAACATTAAACAGTCCTTGTGAGATTTGTACCATCGGTGATGATGTTCTTGGTTGTTTGGTTTCTAGTGGTATCGGTTTAAATGATTTAAAATTCTGAACACTATTCAGAAGAGAAACATGCACCCCAAGTTTTTTAGCAAGCCGTCCAATGACTGTTATGACCTGATGAACCCCCTACGGAAGCCGCGTTTGGCCATGGTGGTTGAAGGATCGGGCAGACTGTTTGCTATATAAAGTGTTAAACATCTTGGTATTTTAAGTTCATTCTGTTTTTTCAGGAGAGCATATGTGGCGTGTTCAACAGGTCATGCGCAATCGGTTACACTGTTTTCAAAAACATCTTCCCGATCTGGGCCCTAGGCAGATACGCTCAACTTTACCCATCCGCTGCAGAAGTGTGTACAACCAGCGGAGAATTAGAGTCTAATATCTAGCTATGTCGATGAGGTGATTGATGCTCTGAGAGTAGGATGGAGAGATGTTACATGCTGAGAAAAAAACCTCTGCCACATACATTTCTTCCAAACATTCTAGAATATGCACGGAACTCTTTGAACCCATTCCTTGCTTCTAATATAGCTTGGCTATATTAATGAACCCAGTTACCAAGATGACAGTTGCTGTCATTGATGAGAGTAGAAGATATATAACTGTAGACTGCTCAATTGTTTGAGAAAGCCGACTGGAAATTATCCAGCGATCGCTGTGATGTCATGAAACAGCCTACGGATGCCACGTTTGTCCATGGTATTTGTAGATTTTATGTCGTTTTACAATGCTCGGTATATGAAGGGGGTTAACACACCCCAGTAGAGAGTCTGTCCCTGAAGTTCAAACAGACCCAGACCCGGACCCAACTAAAAGATTTAATTTCACCAAACCTGATTCTCAATATTCGTTGGACTTGAAGTATAGCTTTATTCCTAAAAGCAGTGATTGTTGATGAACTAACATTTCTTTGTCAGAAAATGTTTCTGGTCTTCAACTTTCCTCATTGTTTTTGGTTCCTTGCTGAAAGCAAAGGAACCTATGTATTCAACTTGGCGCTATGCATTGTATACACGATAACTCAACAAGGGAAGGATGGATTATTATCATACTTAGTGGGTGGATGCCCCATAGTGAGTAGATGAACCCTATTGTTTTTGGTGCTCATGTCATGAATATTAATGAGGTTACAGGGTCAAAGGTCAAAATCTTCAAATGCCAATAACTTGGCAACCGAATGTCACAATTTGTTCAAAGTTGGTATGAAGTCATTCATTGAGAACGGATACTTCATGATGTGTGTTAAATTTGATATTATGCATATTTATGAGGGGGTGGGGCTTAAGTACAATATTGATGAAAGTAGTTTGTATATACGATAACTCAATAAGGGAATGACTGATGTTCATCATACTTAGTATGTAGATGCACCATAATGAGTAGATGAACCCTATTGTTTTTGGTGATCATGTCATGAATATTATTAATGAGGTTATGGGGTCAAAGGTCAAAATCTTCAAATGCCAATAACTTGCCAACCGATTGTCACAATCTGTTCAAAGTTGGTATGAAGTCATTCGTTGAGAACATAAATACTTCATTGAAATGTTGATATTTCAACAGGAACAATAGTGTCTAGTTTAATGTTGATATTTTTGACTGCTACCAAACAATGAATGGAATGTACGATAACCTATACATGTCATTCAGTGCATTAGCCCAATTATGTTTTAGAAATTTTACCTCAAATAGCCTTTGCCCTCCACCAAACACAGCAGGTTTCTTATACTCAACGATAAACAAACCTACACACTTTATAGCATTAATCCAAATTGGCATTAAGTTACAACGTTTTTCATAATTTGACCTGTTGACCTCTACCAAAATTAATAGGTTTCTTGTACTCTATTTAAGTAGGTGTTGCTGAATTTCCCCGATTACAAAGATTTTGTAATGTGACCTCTGTGACTTCAAATGGCCTTTGACCTCTTAACTAAATATTATCTTATAGTCAAATATGGGCAACCTACACAACACACCAATAATGAGATTAATCCTAGTTTTTGCAATTTGACCTCAGTTGACCTCTACTAAAATCGATAGGGTTCTTGTACTCAAATACATACATACACACACACATATACAGGTATTGCAGCCTTTCCAAGGACCCATTTTTTGATTCCTTGCCGAAGGCGAAAGGAATCGATGCGATCACGAAGGCGTGTGTGTGTGTGTGTGTGTGCGGATAGCTGCTTGTAATCAGGCTAACTCAATAATGCCAACTTGGATTAATGTCATAGTTGGT
>JAODAF010106403.1:0-10738 GCA_027574765.1 Molpadia intermedia | reverse complement strand
CCATATTTAGATGCACCTTACAAGGCCTGGGAAGTGCCTTTTCCGGCAATCTGGGAGGTAGTTTTAGCAAAAATTTCTTGCATATGTTTATGTAATAACACATTTCAACCCAATTTTTTATTAATTTGGACCAAAAGTGAATGAAAAGTATAACAAATCTAGCCAAATTTCCCTTCACCCAATTTTTTAAGAGGTGCAAAAAATGTTCGCGAGCGTTGTAAAAAAATGTACGGTATATAGATGTATATACATATATGTGTATTTGTTTGTATGCGTATGTTTGTATACATATGTTATGTTTAAACGGCTATGATTGCATTTTGCTCCCCCACCACTGGCTACGCGCCTGCCGCCACCCCACTTTTGTCACTAGCTGGGTGGCAATATTTTCGGGCAAATTATTACAGCCCCCCCCCCAAATGAAATAGTGCTCCTACGCCCATGAATGTAGTCTAGTTGTAGCCTGGTCCTTAACATGCATGTTTCCTATACATAGTCACATAGCTGAATATAGTTCCCTGGATTATTTGAACTATGCTTGATATCGATTGTATTTAGTAATTCAGCTTCCTGTTCTATCCCGTTTAAATCAGTAGAGCCACTACGGTGACATTATTACTGTTTATGAACGAATGAAGTCGAACTGTAAACCTACCCTAACAGAATCGACAATGAATGTTTACATGAATAGCAATACGATATTGCCATCCTCTTCATGTCCATTTGCGAAGACACAGACGGAAACGTTTCCGCCATAAAAGTTAATTAACATGTCTGTTCCATCTATAGTCGCAAAAAGTAGGGAGCGTTAATTGTGATACGGATTGAAGAACCGGTCTGCTATACTGCTTATTCAGTGTTAAATGTTTGATACTTCAACGACATAGCCCTATGTCATTCATACGGGATAATAGTGACGGTAGAACCGAGAGATCTTGTAAGAGACTACACGTTTCCCTTTCTTAGACATCCAAATGTCGCAGAGACCATGATGTCTATCTCATTCCCAAAGTGTTCCACCAGAACTCACAGTTGCATCTTCCTGGGTCAAAATGGCGTCTCTCTTGGAACACTCTTGGCCCAAACTCCATCTCTCAGTCGAATCTCAGAGCCCTACTACCACAATTAAGATTCCAATTGCTACTTTCGGAGCCCAATATGCCTCTCTTCATCTAACTCCATCTCGTAGCCCAATGTGATTATATCAGAGTACATATAGTACCTCTCTAGGGGTCAAAAGTGTTATTTCCTAAGTGTAAACCGTCACTGATGGAGCCCAAATGCGACCAATGTTTTTTTTCTCAAATAGCGGTTTTCCTCTCAGAGGCTGTAAATTAACAAACCGTTCAAAAATATGGACAGACATAGTAGCTGGGGTAGTGTCACAGCTCCTTACTACATTAATATAACGTCTGACGCCGCTTGCTTAGAGAACAAGTTAATCCCAATAAACAGTAACCCCAATAAAATTTCTAAAGTCACATGCACATGGTAGACATTGCGGCAAAACAATAACACGACCAGTCCAAAAGGGCAATAACTGATCCACTACTCAATCGAATCAGCGTAATATGTAATATATGTAATATATAATATGTAATATGTGTCCCCCTCTGCTATGATTCTTTCTAAATTTACAGGTTTGTATAACAAACTGATGCCATGTCTGATGCTTAATAGACAATTTAATGTAGATTTAATGTAGATACATCGAGGTGAGAGACGATGATGGCAGAATATGTTATCATCAAAGTTCAAGGGGAACTGCTTAATTTGTCCCGCCTACTTGCAGACGTTCATGCCATGTGAGTATTTGCAAACATGTTTTTTTAAACGTTTGGACACTTGCTTACAATTACAGCAACTATAATTGCTAGACCAAATGTTCGCTTGATCTGCTTTGGACAGTCATAGTAATTTGTTATTCATGTAAAAAATATTTGGATCCAAAGAACTATTCTATTCCCACAGTATAATTGCATATTCATAAGCTAATAATATCTTTTTATCTTCGCCGTGACAAGTTGATCAAATATCACAATATGTCTTAAATATTGTGTTTATTGATTCCTAAGTCATTGACCGACCGTTTTTATTATGTCTTACATTAAAGAATACATGCCACCTCGAAATCGTTATCAAACAGAGTATTTTCAAATGATAATATTTCTGCATACGAACGTAAGCTAATATAAGTAACCTATAGTTCCATTTACCACACACGATGCACAGTAGTGCGCATGCGTTCTATTTGAAAGTTTCTGTGCGCCTTTCAATAAAGTTTAAGACAACATATCACCTTTAATTCACTTTTCTTGGTACCAGTGAATTGAGTATAATGTCTTTGATATACTTTCTATTTTACTTTTGTTTTACAACTGACCTATAATGCACTCCAGCATTTCTAATTTCCAGATCAACACCTCCGGTAATATGAATGATTGCATTATTCCAGTTATTAGTGCTGCCTTTATTACACCATTACAGCCTCAACCAAATACTAGAAAAAACTGAACGAATTATCAGTTCGACTGAATAATAACCGGAGATATATTACAATAAACATTTTATTGGATAGTGTTAGTTGTTAGATTAGAAATATATACATAGTAAAGTATTTTTTATATTATATTGTTAATTTCGGTTACCTGCTCAATTATATTTAGACTATAACATATATTGTATAATAAAAAATAAACAAGGTAATAGTAATAGTTTAAAGTGCAGGAGATGACATATATTTAAGTTAAAATACGTTAACAATGTGACAGCAATGACGTCACCACGGTAGATATATTCTGCTTTTCATAACCTTATACATAAGATTAATGGCACTCTGATACACATTCCCAGAGTGCCATCAATGATGGCACTCTAATACACATTCCCAGAGTACCATCATTGATTCAAACTGTAGTACCTCAATCGTCAATCGACAGTACACATAAAGATGAATCATCTGGAGTGCTTGCAAGATTATATTACAAATTAGGGAACCGATTGGTAAAGATTCGGAAGATGATAAAATACAAGTGATCTCTCCCCTCCGCATAGGTCCAAGAACGGTCGCGAGAGTAAAGAGTTAGCAACATCTCCTCTCTAATATATCATTGAGTCCATTGATATGGTAAAAAGTAACTGTCAGGTATCCATCAACCATCAACCAATTAAAAAAATTTACAATTGTTAATTGTACTGTTAATGCATGTACTTTAAGCTACTTTTTAAGTTAAATGTCTGATTTCTTGTTTGCTAGATCCTTAAGATTATTGGAAGTTTGAATTTAAGTGGTGAAACAGTTGAACACGTATCAGCAAAGTATATTATAGCAAAGTATGTTCTTTACTACGATGTGAGTTGTTGTGTATTATCACTTATATTCCAATTATATATTCCAAATTTCAATCGTTGCTCAATAGCTAGATAGTCTGTTATGTTAGTTATCTAGAAACATGTATATTTATATTCATTCACAAAGACAAGAGGGATGTAGTGTTTACACACACAATATCATTATCATATGCATGCTGATATACATCTATGCATCCGCCATGTAAAAAGACATTGACATTGGGTACTTGCTCTTAATCATATCGCGGCGATAAAATACCAGTTGAAAAGATATAAAATATCATTCAATACAAAATGGAAAGCAATAGGAAATCTCACGTTTACCTTTAGTATAATTACTAATAGGACAAACAGTTTATAGTTAATTATTTCCGTGTGATTTCCATCTAACCGCATACAATTATTAATGTTCTTCTGGTATTGTACATATTATACATACGGCCTCCTTACCTGTAATTGTTATTATTCAAGACTCCATATATCATATACTAATATCATTGCAGTTCTAGTTATAATTTGTTTATGTATACTTGTATGTTACACACAAACTACTGCACAGATACAATATCTAATCACATGTATTGGTAACTAGTATGTTCTCATACATACTTAAAATAATATAGAATGCTAGCAAAACGTAATGATTAGATTAGACGGATAGATTTTGCACCGACAATTATTATTATTATTTAGTATTATTACCATTTTCTTGCAGTCTTTGTTATTCATCTGATATACTCATATAAACGCCTGTTATACAAGATCCATATAAAACACCCACCTGTCTACACATACTGATTATTCCAATTGTTGTGATATAATGCAATTAATTATATCAACACTCTTAAATCAACCTCTCGTTTCTCTCGTATTCACCTGATAACTCATATAAACGCCTGTTATACAAGACCCATATAAAATACACACCGGTCTACACATACTGATTATTCCAATTGTTGTGATATAATGCAATTAATCATATCAACACTCTCAACCAGGCTATCGTTTCTCTCGTTCCATACTTATTTTCGGGTGTATTATATATCTTTTAACCACACAAGCACTTTTGATTGCCACATCTCGACAAGTGTAACACTTAATGCCTGTGTCAATTCTCTCAAAAGATACTAAAATTGCATGCATTCCATGTATAAAATACTCGTCACTTTCCTTGACCGTTACACTATACATCATGACAGCATTTTCTGCTTGTTAATGGGAGAGAGGACAACCTGTTGACATTGTAAGAGTCTGAAGCAGTTACGGCCTCTAAGGTATACAAGAAATGAAATCAATACACAGCAATTGAAATTTCTATAGTAAGCCGTGCTCATCGCCCTCAGATGAATTTATGACTGTGACGTCATAGGATGTAATTCTAAGAACTGTGGGAACCTTGAGGCGTAGGAAGCAACAACTTGTTTTCATTGAAAATACGTAGCTATTCCAAGTGGTGTCAAATCACAACGATTAGGGCTGAAGGATGTCACTCTTTGCTTAACGCAATGTAAGCTCGTACTTTAAATTATCAATTGAAAATGTCACATCCTGTGTATAAATTAGGACAGTATTTATGCAAATATATTCTATTTGCTAACCTTACGAATCATTTTTATATTGGAGAGGTGCAGACGATTCTTAAAATGGGTAGTGTTTGTAATATCATATACATATATTACAACATGTACTTTACCTCACACCGAAAGAGGTCGGTAGTCCAAACAGTTACTGGATTATAAGTATCGTGTTCGTTAAGTTAGGCTTAAACCTGAGTGGATGATATATACACTAAAAAATAATCCAAGTGGATAACAGGTATTTTGTTCACTTTTACAATATTCTTAAACTGCGTCTCCATCATTGGGGGTATATATATGATCTTTGGTAAGATCAATGGTACTGACAAATCTGATAGTGTCAGATAATATGTATTCTTCGGCGTATATAAGGTCGTTGCATACTGACACTCATATTTAAAGAGAATATTAGATATTTTATATTTTAATGCTCATGATTAATGAAATGATTCTGAATTAACGTCTTCGGTGGATATATTTTGATGGTGATTACTATAAGTTGAGCACTATCAGCTGACCTTGTTTCTTCCTTTTGTCAGCAATGCATGGTATAAAGTTTTGAAATGTCTTTAAAGAGTAGGACTATTAAAATACATAATATGTGAGGTTTTTCATGTACATGTAATAGTAAAGAGTATTTTTAGAAGTACAGTTTTGACCTCTCTCCTTTCTTTAGAAATTTAAAGGAATGAGACGGTTTGAGATTTTAATAAAAATCATATGTAAATTGATGTGTTGACGTTATAGTATATGGTGACTTCTTTAAAGGTGTAGGGATGTCTGGGTTTTTTTTGTACTTTACTAGACTATCAACCTTGAGTGTACACCGAGTCACAATGCGTTTTGAGTCACATTTTGTAATATAGAATTTATTCTGAGTTTAACGAATTTTAGTTCTTTAAGCTGTAGAACAGTTATATAAGAGAATAAGGATTTCTTAAATTATGTTTAACAATAGAATGTTAATGTATTATGTTATGAAGTAAGAAATATTGATAAAGCCCGGTATTCTCTTTTCTCTGACCTCAATACCTTTTACGGCATAATTTCACATATCATCATATAACGTCCATGATTTCACATATTATCTTATATTATAATGTATTCCATGTATAATGTAGCAATGCTTTCACATACTGCAATGTATTACTGATATGTATTGATATATATTATAATGAATCTTTTCAGATATTGCTATATCATAATTTTAGGTCCATGTATATGATATTTAAGAACCAAATATATGAACTTTAAGGTCCACGTATATGAATATATTTAAGATACGTCACTGAATGACGTCATCACATTGATATTATTTTAAAGAAATGGTGTATATGTAAAGTGAGTATAGAATATATCATGACTTGTTATGATGATGCAACTAAGTAAAGACGTTTAACCATTGAGATACATGCATTCTTAAAAGCCGTACGTTGTAGCCTACTAATGTTAAAACGGCGTAGCCCAGATAACAACTTCGAAGCATAAACAGCGGCAACTTTGACCCCAATACCTTTGGACTAAACATCCATAAAACTACATAATAATAGTGCAGACTCAAACGACATACGTTACACATGTTGCGACTGAGCTTTGTCGATCGTGTCGCAAAGGAAACGTACTTCTCACTAGAATAAATAACCTCTGTTACCAAAGTAACTGATTAATGCTCTACGTTGGGTCTGCCAAAGTTTTCGAATAATTATTTACTTGACCAGTTTGGGCGAAATTTCCAGTTGCTCCCATTTGGTAGGTCCCTGGATAGAACATCCGTAATGATCATTTAAAAAAATAGTTTTTGTGTGACCAAAAGAACATTGAAACAAATATCGTATTTAATGATAGTAATATTGTACTTAGTACACAGTCTGTTTTCGACATTATACTTGCAATTGCATTGAATTTAATTATTTTTATTTTGCCCGATCATAGGTAGCCAAAACCTGTAGTGGCAGTTTGTCTATAGTACTATTTTCAATTCCATGTCAACATCTTTTCCGGTTTGTAGAGTATAGTAGATTCTCCATTATATTTTCTGTTTCATAATAATGGAATCATGTGCCTGTCATGTGGTCAGAGGCACTATAAGCTGTAATTTATAGAATAAGTCGTATAAAATAGCGGATAATGTCATGGATGGTAGAGATCAGTACGAGATTACCATAAACATCAATATATAACCTCTAAGGTAGATTAGACACGTGATCTTATCCCATGCTTCTTATGCTTATAGAATGTTAGCAAACATCACTAAAGAGGCTGCATTACTAAAGGTGCATTATGGTTTTATTGATAATCTCTCGATTTACCAGTACTAAAAGAACGTTCATTATTCATAATCAAATGTGATAATTGATGAGATTTTAAAAAATCTATCTAGAGTCGAAGTATCCGCCGTATATAGGCCTACTGTGGAATAGGTTTATCTGTACGAAATATATATAATATAATGATTTTGGGAAACGTTTTGGATAACGTATCCACTTATTGGTACGCGCCAAACGGCCCTCCGTGTGACGGATCGTGCCCGCCCAAATTTGCCTTATGCCACGCTGTCCCTCAACCCCTCCCCAGTGTGGTGACATCAATGGTTATATAGAATTAGGAATCTTAACGCCAGACAAACACGTCCCAGTAAACCTACGAGTTAAAACTACGCCACAACAAACATGTGTCTCGCAAGCCGTTAAAGCCACACTGTAGGCGTTTTGGCCCAAAGAAAGAGTTATGAATAGGACCGCTTATCAGTTGAACCATCAAAACGGGGTTAAAAATTTACTTTACCTGAATCTAATCCTTATCAAGGTTTAATAGTAGGGTAGCATATATTTTTACTGGTTGGCAAGATTAAGAGATCTTTTTCGCAGGCAGGGACTTTGTGACGTCATAATATATTATTATTCATATAAGTCATAGCATAAGTTCAAAGATCATATATCTTAATGGGATGTTGTGTATTCTCCCTATATGAGCATGTAGCTAAACAATCATGGATATTATACGTGTCGGTGAAGGTCAAAGGGTGTCGGTAAAGGATGTCATAAAATCGGAGGCGAGTAATTTCAATTAATATTGTATATACTTCATTTCGTTCCTATTCAGCATCATAACTTTAACAGGCTTAAGTTATTTACAAACGCCGAAATCGAATTTGACGTCATAAGTAAATCAAAGTTGACGTCATAGGGAAATTCTTAAAAATCAATTTGAGCTCTCGCAGACGAGCCTGCCACAAGGAAACTCCTTGCCGCGGAACATATATCGTGGTTGGAAAAGGGGTAGATGTAAATGTTAATTGCATTCTATATTGTAAAATGTCTTCTGTTAAAGACACATTTGGACATGCTAGGTCTAAGGCTCTTAGATTTTGCCCTCAGCTATCTATGGGCAGATTTGAGCTTCTTCGCGAGAAACGCCACAGGCGTAAAGATGATTGTCACCGGCCCAGTAGAGCTATGCCCGATTCCGGGTTTTGTGTGATGAAGAGGGATCTCGTGGAACTCCCTTGAGAGTTTCCTGGACTACATTTCTAAAATAAAATATAAACTTAACAGACAAAATCTGAAACAGAGTACACACATGACACATGTGCTGTATCTTGGTCGTATATTGAGTTATACAAATTATTTTTACTTCTACGATTTCATACGCGAACTTTCCGCAACATTTGTAAAAGCAAAGCCACTCAAAATAAAGCAGAAATGACGAAGGAACAATGTAAAGTATCGTCCAAAATCCAAACTGCAATTATGACAATTTCATCCATACTATATGGAGCATATCGGCACTATGGCTATGAGAGAGTAAACTGACCGAACTGGGACGACTGGTTCAGCTGTTGAAAGTTATTGAATAACGACGATCGGCTGTCACCCAGCGCCATTACGAATGATTCCTAGTTTGTTTCATTGTTGATGTTGAAGGGAAAATTTTAAATAATCAATTTGTCTTTAGTAAAGAGGATATTTTCTTTGGATATCAAAAACAAGTTCGACATCCGTATAATTTTCTAATTCTACATTTAAAATATCATGTTTTTATGAGCAAAACACAAGGGAAAATACCAAATATTAATGCCTTCATCTACAAATTCAAATTGGCATTAAACATTGAGAAATATATACACTTTAATAAAGGTACCTTAAGTAAAAAGACAATTGATTATTCTGATTTAAAAAATGCATTTTTTGTTTTGTCAGGAGCTGTTCACACCTTAAATTATTTATCAACATTTTTATGAATAAAATACAACAGATTAGTTCTTTCTTTTAAAAATTAAAACTGAGACTTTAAATTGATAAAAATTAACTTAAAGTTGATTTGGTTTAAAACGCTCTTTTCGGGTTGTTCAATCTATTTATACTTAAATTTATACTCTGTTGTCCATTTATATATGTATATTAAACATAATATGTTATGTAGGTATGTTAAATTTCATTGAGTTTGAAATAAACTGGAGGGAAAAAAAACATATGGCGGATTAGCCTCTCCTCGTCATTTACAATGTAGCTACTTACTAATACCTGCAATATATACACAAAGTGTGTAGTGTAAATTCATATGTGTATAATGGAAGTGGCAGAAAAAATAGACTATCCGATACTATAGCACCCACTATGGTATGCTTCATCAAAAGGTGACTTGAAACCCCCATAAATACACTATGTAACATAACGGCACATACATGTTTCCGATAATAGTCAAGAGACAAACTTCAATAGGCATAGTAGATGGTTAAACGACTTGTGGCAAATCGTTCCTACCACGTGCTCTCGTAGCAATAGATGGCGTTCCAGTCTTCCTAAACACACTTAGATCATTAATTATATCAAGTGATTTATTATGTCTCAACATCTGTCGCCTCTTGTCACTATAATCACGAATATACTATATAAAAAACATAATGTATTTTTCAGTTCCTAGTCGTAATTTGGTTTTATCGGGTGTGAATTTCAATTAGAATCGCATGAAGTGCGGAAGTGATCCATGTAAGAATACGTAACGTACATTTGTAATCGAGCTTCCACAGTTCCACTCCAGTGTTCACGAGTGGCTTATTGGTTATTAATGGAGATCGTCCAGCCGTGCTATCACGGATATTGTATTTACACTACAGCGAAAAATAGTTTCAAGGGACATCGAGTAGCTTAGTCACGCAAACTGTGCTGATAGCCTGACACTGAGGAATGGGTTAGTCAGTTTCGTATCAAAGGTGATGGCACTATGTTGCGCTTCACATTATGCACATACACTAGACAGTGCGCTAGTTAGCTGTACTTCTAGCGTATCATGTTCGTTACACTAAACAGTGTGCTAGTCCGCTACGCACCAATGGTGCGCTAAAAGTAAACTATACATTAGTCCGCTTCTCGTCACACGTAAACGATGTGCTGACACTAACGGTACGTTCGTCTGTTTCACTGTCACGCGTACATTGTGCGATGGGACAGTAGTGGGCACGTCTGCTTCATACTACACTCTAAAACTGAAGTGTTAAAAGTAACTCTTGAGATGTATTTTTAACACTTACGAAGAGAGACTGTTGTAATTTACATTTCGCCACTATGGCTACAACGGTCAGGCCGTCTCATATGACACCCTACACCAATTTCATATGCTGAGCATCAAGCGAGAAGGCAGTAGATTCCACTTTGGTATGACGAGGAGGGACTACTCATCGATAGTTTTACCCTCATATCATGTTGCACCCCTAACACTATCTAATGTTTTGCTAAGTGTTAGCTATATTATTCCTTACAGGAATCAATTACGTCATTCCTACACCACCCATAACACCCGAGTTTGACCTC
>JAODAF010106402.1:0-17521 GCA_027574765.1 Molpadia intermedia | reverse complement strand
TTTTTTGTCCCCGAACCACTCTGATGGGGCACTCCGCCCCCCCCCCCCCCCCTACCCGTTGGCTACGCTACTGAATACAGGGATGTTTTCGCCAGGTATGACGGGACTAGAGTACATACAATATGAACGAGGATGGGTCTACTTAGCGGTTGGGGCAAATACATAATGATGTTTGAGCCTAGTAAACAGAGCAGACATGATTAGAAGGTGAGGATGGCGCTAGACTGGTTTTAGATACCGATGGGTGGGTGCGGTGGAATTCGGTTGTCATAAGTGCTGACACGATGTATATGCTGTAACGCAATGGAAATAACGTTAAGCAATACACTATGCCACCGACCATCATCAGCGGTTCAGTCATACAATTATAAGTTAGATAACTCTACGAAGTATAATTTAGCGTTTCGAATTCAAATTTGTCAAATAATGAAGATTTGACCGACCGGGTCGGCTTATTGGTTAGAGCATCCACATTTCAGACGGGAGGCCCGAGTTCGATTCGTGACCGAGTCATACCCAAGACTTAAGAGGTGGAACCTGCTGCCTTCTCGCTTGGTGCTCAGCATTTGAGATTGGAGTAGGGTGTCATAGTAGACGACCGTCTCCTATAGTGGCCCTTAGTGGCGAAATGTAACTTATAAGGTGGTAACATTCATTAATTATCAAGATTTGTATAATATGGTATAGGACATACATTACACAGAGTAGAAAAACGTTTTCCCCGTTATAACACCAATGGCATATCGCGCAGTTTCAATGAATCCGACTGCAGGAAACCTCGAAATAGCATGGCCTAACGCGACATCCGTTAGTATGCTGATCGCGTTCATGGACATCTCCATGTCAGCCTGCGCGGGCTACCTTCAGGTTCGCGCTGATGCAGACCGTGTGTCCTCTGCTCTTATAGCAGCTGAAATAGGTACCGGGAGGGGTAAATCAGTTAAAGCTGTTACCCCACATTGTCCTTCGACGTTGATCATCAACACTATTGGTTTTTGGTATCGTATCGCCTAAGATTATCAATTTGTTAGAGGTTGTACATTGTGTTAATTTATTAATATACGCTATAGGGTTTAACCTCTTCGCGTCATAAACTAATTTCATTTAATCTAAAGGATGTAATTTTCAGTGAAATGCCAAAAGCAAAGTAGTAAAATACTTAATGCCACTATAGAAATAGAAAATTGTGCTCGCATTATTGGAAGTTCAAGGAAATTGAAGCCATGACGTAATTCAAATGGGGTCCACTGAGGTAAGTTAATTGCTCCGCAGGAGAGAAACAAACTGTTGTTTGGTCGGTAAACATACGATTTCGTTCTGTCGATGAATTTGCAAGAAATCCTAATCACGAACTTCCTTGATGCGTGTGTCGTTGCCAGGTTGTGGGTCATCATTCGTAATTTCCGATAAGAAATAGCCTATGTGGGAAAGAGTTTACCCCATTACGTGCAAAGAGCCTGATATACAAGCCCAATATAATATATATATATCGATTATTTGTGGTATGGGATGAGTAAAGAGCAAAACGAAAGCACCCCGCACCTTATATTCCCCAATAGGCTCTCGCTAGGAGGGGTTAGTTTACCCACAATATTCAAGGCTGTGAAAGTCAATATACCGAACCGCATCATTTGGGGAGGGTTTCTATGGAGAGGAGTGGGATATCACATAAGCGAAAGAAGGAAATTTAGATTCAAAATGGTGCCATGTGTGTTTCTTAATGGACATTAAACTTTTTCAATATAGAGAAAATACAGTGTAAATTATATTCCAAAACATTTTCTGAAATTTGTCTCATGAGGAGTTTTCAAAGGCAAAGAGTTTGGAGAAAGCCTAATAAAATACAATAATTTAAGCTTCTTTACTTCATGAAACCAATAATCACATTACTTTCAAGTTATTCGATTTTGAAACACATTTTTCACCATTAAATAACAAATCCATAACCCCCATCACCTCGAAAGAAGGTATATGCATTGCTCTACTATCGAGAAACAAACAATCAACTTGAAGTACTGGGACGAAATGCGCATAAAATTACACTACCTTGATAAGTTAGTGAATAATGCTCATTATACCACTATACCTATTAATGGCCTATTGAAACCATACCCCTCCCCTTCCCAAGTAGAGAAAATGCCGCACAAGGTTTTCACGCAAATATTTACCCTACCGTGACCACTTTGTCAAGGATGTGTGGTCTTTCGCCCCCCCCCCCCCATCAACAATAGTTTAACCAAATAGAAACAATCTTTCAACATAAAAGCCCGTACCTCAAAATTTGAGAAAATGACTGCCAGTGAAATGCTTTTCACTATTGAAACCAAAACTACATTTTCCAACCCAAATTTAGATAATTTCCAAAGAGATATATAATAAATGTAAAAAACGTGTCCAGAAAAGGGCAGTGAACAGACGATCGGACAGACAGACAGACAGACACAGGGTGTATCATTACATCATATGCTCGTCAAAATATCACCCAAATGGTGAAACCTGGTATGTGCATACAATGGGTTAGTAAAAATACAACGTTCTGACATATAGGCTAATACGGCCCTGATTTGTATAATACTGAATCTGAGCCAGGCTGAATCTATAGCACATGATTGAACCAAGAATTCAGCACAGGATTCAAAGAATTCAGCATAGGATTCAAAGAATTCAGCATAGGATTCAAAGAATTCAGCACAGGATTCAAAGAATTCAGAACCAAAAAGCACTAGATTATCAGTGCATTTACACCGCATGTATTAGCACTGGATTCAGTTCTGGGTTACAAAAACACTAGATTGCCGGTGCATTGAACACTACCGGTATGCTAATACATACATGTACGCACGTTTCTAAGCTTATACATAACGTACTGCTGCTCTTTAACTTTGCGCAGACCTTCAACACATCCCACACAATTCGAGAATCGTACGTATGCTCATTCAAATATGTAGGCCTAAACCAAAATCAGGTCATCAATCTCAAGTCCGCCCACACTTCCGCTCTTTGGATCCGCCCTTTGTTCGAATTCACATTGCGGAGTGCCAGGCATTTACAGCGTTAACAGAAACTAGATATAATATAGACACTTTCCCAACACGGGCAGTGGGCACATATGTTCAGGCTCACTCGTCCCACTAATTCACCACACCAAATGTAGATTTGCTTAGTCTATCAAGTACGGATTGCACTCGTGATTGGTTGAAAGTACCCACAATTGTTTAGCTGTCCCGCAAAAAAATAAAGACGCGGTCTGCCGTCAATCTCACGGGAAATTGTGGCATACGCTGACTGTTCATGACGTCGTCGCGGTTATGAAATACTACCGTACCATTTCAGTTTGCAAAAAAATCGAGGTAGCAACGCCAGTGACGAACTCGGCAATGACGTGTTTTTGTTGTTGTTTGGCTCTCGTCCATTACTACGTGCAGGCGCGTAATTTTAATTATCCCTTACCAGAAAACACGATCACGCGTGAAATCACTGGTAAACACGCGTGTGAAACATGTATATTGACCTGTATCAACACCTGCGACAATACAACAAACAAAGTGAAATTTAATGTGGTTTTCACGCTTTCACTTTCTTGCCGCAGTGTTCTACAAATATGTGTGTGTCAACCTGCGTTTTATTATTCCATACCGTCCTATTCTTGTGTAGAACATGTGGTATTGCGAGACAACGCGTGGCACGTTGCATATGCATATCAATGCCATGCCAAACACAAACACATGTGATCACGTGTATTTGGAACAGTTAACAAATGTTTTTTGTAAGGGTTATGCGTCTTGTTGTAGTGTAATACATATTCCTTTAAAGCTAATCTAACTACCTATACGAGCAACCCACGTACTGAAAATCTAGATTATCTTAAAATATTGACTAAAACGTTTTCCAATGCTAGCTGAAGTGTTACGTGATGTCGCTAAGTAAGACCGGTAGGTCTTCCGAAACGGTCTCTTGAAACAAGAAGCGGGAATCTTTAACGTTCGCATCGTAACCAGGGATTCGAGGCCATTTTGTTTTCTCTTTAAATGCTTTCATTCTGTCGGATAAAGTGGATACGTGTGCATGCATGTTTAGCTATTGATTATAAATCAGATGAAGCAAAGTGACATCGCTTATATTATGTAATACTAAGAAAATGACGGGATGTGCAACATATTGATACGTTAAAAGGAGGTTACTGGTCAAATGTGTTTATAAAACTTGTCGTATGGTTTATTGTCACCTGAATCTATATTTATAATAATACTGCGTAATTCAGGTAACATATCGCAAACTTACATGTTTGTTGGGTTACCTGCAGGCAGTATACTTACTATGTTTAGCATATATTGAGCATCTGTATAATAGAGTTCATTTGCGGAAAGAATAAAGATCGTGGTGGAAGCGACATGTGTTTTGATACCTTACCGAAGGTCGAAGGAATATGACGCAATAATAATCAGTGTTTGGATTCATGTATTCACATGAACCACCATTGGGTATACCGTAGCTCAATTATGTGCTAATTCGTTAAACTGGTTGATAATTCATCCCATAAGTGAACAGTAATTAGGCAAAATTTTAATCAATATTGATTGGACACAGAAATGTCCAATATTGATTAAAATTTTTACTCAACGTTTCTAACGAGATTTAATAAAAGATGAACACATTATTGCAAGGCGCTATAATTTGATTCTGTGTGGTAAACTGTGCAATTTTAAATTCTTAACGTCACTATTAGGCTATATAAAACAAAAGCTATAGATGAAAACAGGATATGAATACTTTGAAATCAACCTGTTTACTATATGGGACTGTAATCTTTGCAGCGGCACATACTGTGATGTCAAACTCATTATTCATGTTGACATAACAAGTGTTATTTATTGCTAGACTATATGTCTAGATGTGGTTCCATATATGTGTCCATTATTACACAGGAAGGTGTGATTTTCGTGACTTCAAATGTCACAGACAACCTCGTACACCCTACAGCCTATTTATATTAAACTGAATTGATAAAAGTTATAATAACGCAACATTACGGTACTAACCTAAATTCGAAACATTTGTCAAGCAGGTAAAAGACTGAGTGTTCCCGGAGGCTAAGTAATTAATATCTTTGTCTTCATCTCATTGCATCAAGATAATATCCGAATTATATATTAATTACGAAAAAGCTACTTTATTATCGACGTCAATGACAAGTGCTGTAATCATATTGCTGTCCGCCGGGTGTCAAAGTAAACAATACTCTTTGTAGGTGTTATTATTTATTATCTACGAAATCTGAACATAAATTTTAAATTAAATGGATACTTACCTCACGTTTGGCGTGAACAAAATTATTTTTTGACGGATAAAAATGTTCTCCGAAAGTATCAGGTACGGTAGTATATGATGTAGCTATGTCTTTCTGTATGTATACGTCTGCCTGTGAAAATAAAGCATTGTTTTAGGATATAAAATATTAATATAAATCTAATAAAATGATGACCAGAATACATAGTTATGTGCTATATAACATTAAGCTTGCTTATGCTTAAAGAAATTCTAAAAGATGGACCATAATATTATATAAATAATAATAATTCATGAGTAATGGCCAGAACAAGTATAACAATGTCTGTTTATTTCATTTCCATTGTGTTAAAGAAATTCTACAATATGGAACATATAAGGCCATATAAATACCTTAGAATAGGTATATATTAACTATTAAGGCAACAGAAATCTAAAATAATTGCTGAAAAATGAGGAAACGTCCTTTGTCAAATGAACGACTGGATACGTACAGAATATTGTTTCTTTAAAGCTGCTTTAAACATGTGTAAGACATCAGTAAAACCTATAACATCCGTTATATAACTTCCGTTGGTAACGTCCTAAAAAGTTACCATGATATTTTAACCCTAACTCACCGATATAGAAACGTTGGAAATGTATTTCTAACTATCTAATCATTACAAACACGGCATGTTTTTTTTCGAATGATATATTCTAAGAAATGACACAGTTTCCGAATAACTCGACAAGGTATGCAATTTAAATTTACCAACACCGCAAAACGTACAGACGAGAATGAACTAAATAATACAAAGCAACGCGTTAAGTCATTTAAATTTGTCGTACCGAAGCAAACCCTATGAAGTAGTAACTTGTCCTTTGCTAGAAATTGATAAAACTTTTGATTGTCGAGGTGTATGGCAACATTTGAAGCAGCTCAAACACATCATCGATCAGAAATAGTTGAATATATCACCGGTTTACAAGATAACAACATATCCCTTGCTAATAGTGCAAATTACACTATACGTTAAGACAACATGACATATACTACAGTATTTACACGCATACCCAATCTAAATACGCAATAAATCGTTGACTTAAGGATACTTAATTTTAATACAAAACTGACCTAATGTATAAACATTTAATACCTTCAAGATAAAGCAGAAACTTTTATGAGAGATTCGAATCACGACACGTCAATCGCAAATTCCCTTGAAGACGAAACTCTCTAAATGTACTACGGCTTATTAACACCCACACAGTACACGTACAATACACTACAACTCCCCAAATGACGTAATTCTGCAACGTCAGAAATTTTTGTAACAATAATATCCTCATTGTATTCAATTCAATACCCTATCGTATAACATAATTACAATAGCAACCCACAATGAGTGTAAAAACCTTCATTCAACGGATCAATTACCTCTGACTAGAGTAGTAAATCCGAAGTGACGATGTCACATTTTCTAACAAAGTATAATACAACGGTCTTCAAACAGACACTTACTTATCTCAATATGAATAGAAGGAATTTCTTGTCAAATTCGTACAATTCTGTCCGTACTTGGAATTTATTTCTTTGAAATTGCTGGCTCAAAACATTCAGCTGCAATTTGGAAAATCGAAATAGCGAATAGTGGAAATATGAAATCCCCTTGATATATAGCTACAGAATATTATCCTAGTTCATGTAAAGTGGAGAACACAGACGATGCCATACGATGGTGCAAATATTATCGGGACGCGAAGGGATAACTTTGGAATATATCAATATATATATTTTCTTTACCATGGGAAATGTTTGTCCTTCAATAAGGAAAATGAATTAGATAAATCTAGACAAATCCATATAATATTCATTTAGAATTCTAAGATGAATATACTAATATCGAAGTGACTGACAAGTAACATATTAGTCAAAAGTAAATCATGTTCTTTCGTTTATGTGCAGTGCCTGGATACAGTTGAATGGAAGGCCCTATATTGTGTTAAGCTATTGCTTCAGGCCAGCAAATTCAGTACTTTAAAATGTTTGTTGCAGAATAAGTTAAAATGACGTCAAAATAACCTAAAATAACTAAAACTAACTATTTTGAGAAAGGTCATATAGGAATTAATATGCACACTAAAAAACATGTTTGCCCTCACGTGTGATACACCCCATTAAGCTCATTGGTCATAGGGCCGGTATCTTGGGTTCCGCGGCACAGATCTTGTGTGGGCCCTCTTTGAAAGTTTGCGATCTCAGCAGTATAAACGGCGGGATTGGTTGGTGAACGGAAGCTAGCATACCCCGTGTGTCTTGAATCCGGCCCGCGCCGAATCATCAGAACAAAGCAGTTTATGTTCAAACGAACATACTAATTATACTAAAAGCAACCATAACCATGAACTTCTAAATACACGAGTGTAGGTTTAGTAGTACTACTTTTGTTTCATACCAACTTCCATAATTGTATATGCTAACTCTTTCTGTACGGATATACCAGTAATATGCTGTTCTTTCTAGTGATTTATTCATACAAGGTAACAAACTAATTGGACGATAATTTTCGGGAATTTTTTGGTCAGCCGTTCTTAAAATCGGGTTGAATTTGTCAACGTTAAAGGCATAGATACCAAAAATATCCACAAGAGAATTTGAGGAATACCTCCTCGGCGGCATGAGACACAAATATTGTGTTTGGAACATTATGACGTCATATCAATCACTGGATATTTTTCTTCTGGCCTGCTCGAAAGACCGAGTTACTTCTTCAGATTCGAGCTGTGTGTGAACCTGTAAAGACTGTGATCTGCCCCCTCTATAGAGAGATACTGTCGATTCGGACCAGGAAAGGTTTAATATTTCGCTTAGATCAATGGCGAATCCAGAATCTCATAAACGGAGCATACAAATCAGTACCATTCACTTCGATTATCTCTATTACTAACAATACAATGAGGCTTTGTAACAATGTAGCCTACAGCTATACCTCAAGACGTACGTTATATTCATCAAACCAGAAAAAATGGATTCGTTAATAATGGGAAATTCAGCATAGTAACTGCTTGCTTATCCTCACCGTCGAAGAGATAAAATAGCAAAATTTGAGCAACAGAAAAGGAATTTAATTAACTTCTGTTACAACTTCTTTGTTTAATTGCCGACAAGTGTGTAAATTTCTATGTTGTGTCGGAAGGATTTTCCCAGTAGTGTTGTGCAACTCAACTCAAATGAAAGATGTATAAAATCACTTACAATGAAATTAATTAAAATTTGGTTATTGCACAATTATTAAGCATAAACAGCAACTGGTGAATTGCATTGTGTGCGTCACTTTTCACCACAAGCTATGAGGGCGCTAGATATAACCATTGCAATTCATCAGATATATTAATCATCAAAAATCAACAGAAGTCAAAGACTGATAGATAATTGGAAAATGAATATTTATCGTTGTTTAGCACTTCAATGCTGTTGCAACGGTAGATAACAATTATATCACTTCAATGCTGTTGCAACGGTAAGATAGCAATTATATCACTTCAATGCCGTTGCAACGGTAGATAGCAATTATATCACTTCAATGCTGTTGCAACGGTAGATAACAATTATATCACTTCAATGCTGTTGCGTCGGTAAGATAGCAATTATATCACTTCAATGCTGTTGCAACGGTAGATAGCAATTATATCACTTCAATGCTGTTGCAACGGTAAGATAGCAATTATATCACTTCAATGCTGTTGCAACGGTAGATAGCAATTACATCACTTCAATGCTGTTGCAACGGTAAGATAGCAATTATATCACTTCAATGCTGTTGCAACGGTAAGATAGCAATTGCCTTTCTGAATCACACATTTTGCTTGCGGTTTAATGTTACTAGGGCTATGGGCTATAATAGTTTGGTCACTTATCCTTAACATATTGAAGTTAAATCGCAAATTATATTCCCTTCTGATGAAATTACATTTGGGTCAAAAATCGTTCCCGCCAAGCACACTGAAGATATGTTTTGTATACTTATCCTAACATGAAACTCTGTATTATATATAAAGCTAGGTCTATATTGTTAGTGTAGACATACGTCACATATGTATAATATTACTGTATGTATAGTGTAGACTACTTGTCAGTAGTAATAGTAATAAAAGGGTTCAAAGATCTATCCTAACTTTCGTATTTTGGCCACTAATACAATTAGGATAGAAACATAAGCCATATATTTGCAAGTAAAAACTGTAAATGATAGCCTAATGTTATGATGGAGGCGTAGGTATAATTGTAGGATAGATAGAAGCTTGATTATAACTTGTAGCTTTGCCCTCAAAGGCTCAAATAAGGCTTGTGTATAGCCGGTCGCTAAGCTCTCTATTTCTAATAGATCGTGTATATACACCGTTAATATTTTGCGCCAAATGTTGTCATTTTATTATTACAGTGACCCTGCATTGCTGACACTACTGTCGTCACAAATTTCTATGGTCTAGCAGACTAGCACACGTGCCATCCATTCACCATTGTTAATTAATTGCCAGAAGCAATCATTGTGAATCGCGAATTATGTCGACATTGAATCAACCAAATGATTAACGACATCAACTTCGAGAAATTTAAAACGGTTAGTGGAACAATTCTCTACTTATTATATTATATTTTCAAGTACGTTTATACAGAATTTGTGACACACTATTATATGCCCGAATAATATAATACCCGATCTATATAGTAATATCAAAACTCATTTCTCCCTAGCATCGCTAAAGTACCATTCACCGTCGACCATCAATTTTGGTTACTATTGCTAACAGTCTTGACACCATTTCTACATCATTGTAATGGTCACTGTTTTGGTTTTACCCGCGTGCCTCTTCCAGGCATACAACTATAGGAGAATGGAATACAATTCTTTACGTTTAATTTCATTTTAGTATCCATTTTTTATATACGGTATTATGTGACTATGTGGCGTATATTGTGAGGCATTTTTTGGATGACAAAATTATGATGCGCTAAATTAATATGTACATAACCCTACAAAGAGAATTAATAGGGGTAATGCAAATACGATTGTAATGTTCAATTATAATGTGAAATGTGAAGATTTTATCAGGCACCTAATTATATATTCATATGTATGCAAATTCGCTAATTAATTATGCAACAATTGTACAATGATTTGATAATCTATGTATTTAAAGTATTCATGAAATCTATAAAAAGCTCAGATATATCTGTACAACTTCACTTCTCTTCTTTACTGCCTACATTTTGATAATCGTAAAAGTTAAATCGTTACCTTGGGAAAGGTCTTGTGCACATGAATTCAAGTTATATAATTTGCACTTTGTACACACCAGATTATCGCGTAGTAATATCGAAGAACTGCTATAAAAAAGAAAGGGCATTTAACTTGTTATTGATCTCCAGGTCTGTTCATTTGAACTAAATCATAATAAATGCATCCGATATACCACAATTTCTCTTCTTTTTGTGATTATTGTACAACTCCTCTAACCAAAACTAAAGGAAAATATAAGAACATAAATAAAAAATAAACGACTTTCGCAGCCGTTATGTAATACAAACCTACTCAAAGCAAATTGGTAGAACAAACATATGTAAAGGTCAAAGTCGTAGTAAAGATATTGGAATATATACAAAGAAATATACTCTTGTAATTTACGGGACTGAATATAGCTGTAGAGGCACACATATTCCCCTAATTCCTACCTTCCCTACCTTTAGCTCGATAGATCATGTGTAATAGGTGTCTTCGTTTCATTACATATTGAATTTCATATGATATTTTTCGTCAGTTTATTCTCAATATAATACTTTGTAAATACTTGCCTACAAAGTTATGTTTTTGTCGTTGTATAAGTGTTATGTTTGGCCTACATTATACTAATGTGAATAATATGTCTTAATATATCTAGAAGATCCACAACCATCTCCTTTATATCACGTGTGTGCTGGGTGGGTGTGTAGTTGTAGTTTTCGTATTCAAAACGTTCTACCACTGAACGGCATTCATAAAATCGTTCGAAAATGGTAGCAGAAACAATAATATTGCGAAACATAAAATATACCACAATTTAGCTTCATTTTGGGTAATTATAGGCTTATTTATAAAAGGGGTAGAAAAAACACCACTGGGTATCGGATTACGACCCGCGGCTCCACGACGTCACCCAGTAACCAACTATGATACAGAACACATAGTATACGCGACCAGAGTCTCATCGTTTTATTTAAATAAGGACATTTAATACAGTTTCAGCGCTAATTGTCTCTTGCCGGATTTTGCAGTATAACATAAAACACGAAGGAATTAAGACTGTTCTAAATGGGATTTATACAGCGTCTCATTTTATGCAGGAACTGAGACCAGTATTTCTCTATATAAACATTTAAGCAGATTTCAGTGCGCATATGCAAATACATGGATAGTGTCCGAAAGGTTCTTTGATACCGATTTGCATTATCGTAGAATATTTAACAAGGTTATACACATGTGATGTCTGCTATGGTCTAATTAGGTCTAATTAGCATCCCATTGCCCTCTTACGGAATGCAATTTAGGGTTTCAGCTAACATGGATGCAAAGCCATAGACAACATAATTTTGTAAAACTAGTTATTTCAAAGGTAATGACACCGTAGAAATGAACTGTAGAAATTATATATTATTGCTCCGAGAGTGGTCGGGACTTCAACAAAGACAATAAGTTAATAATAATGCCTCGTCCATTTGAAAGGTAGGCTATAGCTACTTTTCTACTTTTGGACACCTATTCTCAACTAAATGCAGCTTACACAGAACCTTTAGTATGTTGTTATACATATCACATTAAAACCAATCTCTTTTTACCCATAATGAGTTTTTTGTAATAAAAAATAAAAAATATACGGTACCAGTGTTGCACGATATATAAAAACACGTCAGTGGTGGCATCAGTTCAGTGTACCAGCGTAATGTACGCTTTCAATACCACTATATATATTACACTTACCACGACTTTAGGGAAATATCACGTTTATTTATATAGAGCAAAATCCTATTTTCTATGTTTAAGGTTTGGTAATTGGACTACGTCAGTTGCACTTTGTCAACTAAACGAGCTGGAAAATGTAACCGTGTTTTGCGTCAACGTTCGTGATTCGTACGGTTGTAAGTAAATATGACAACACGTTTACTATATACTTCAAGTCAATACGACTATCCGTGAGTGGATGTTTTGGTAAAAACCGTATATATGGTACATTTTCCATAGATACGGTAACCATCCACTTATTATAATTTACATAATTTACCAGTTTGAAGACTTTGATATTTAGAATACATTTCAAATAACATTTATTATGCTCAAGAGAATTTTAGTTTCACATTTCATCTTATAACAGTGAGGTTATCTTGACACTGAATGGTGTGAATCATTGGTTTTCAAACATTATGAAACGTCTGGAATTTTGTTAGAGTCAAATTCCTTCAACATAATGGTTGAAATAGTTAATCTATATGGGTCATGTGTTCTGTATGCTTAGGTCGTCTTTGGGATTTACCTTCTTAAAGAAGATCGCTGTGGGAAAAGCTTGAGTATCAGTGGCGCAAGCATGACATGGGGCCATTTGCTATAATAGACAGGTTAATTGAAAGTGCGTGTTAGGGACCACCCCTAATCTACTAACTATTTAAAACATTTTAAAGACAATAATAAATACAAAACTACATAATTTGTATTTACGGGACAGTGCAAACTCGGAGTTAGAGCAATGATTCAAAGTGTATACAACTGTTGTCAAAGTCATCGTTAAGTATATGACTTTTAACCAAAAATTCGCCATATCATCATGTTTCACTAATACTTAAACCCGCTATTAACAATCGCTCGACCTTTGGAACGTCATATATTGGGTTTAATTATTTTGTCGGTGATTTCTTGGTAATCGTCCGTACATCCAAGTCGTTTACATACGTGTCCGTAATTACGGGGTGTACTACCGCACCTCAATTATTTAATTGTTGTTTATTTGAACGTAGCGACTACATCTTGGTTGTTAAGAAAATTGTTTTTAACCAATATTTTTCATTCGCCGTATAAGCCGTACACTTGGACTTTGGCTTGTCACTTAAAGAAACATAACGAGCTTAAAGTATCAGAGTGAACGGTTTATACAAAAATCAGGTTTTAAATGTTTGGGAGTTTAATTATATGGAGGAAGGAGGCAATACGAGAATAGTCACAACCTTAGGTATGCAGCCTAATTAGAGACAATGGCAGGAAAGAGGTAATTGGATCAAATGTCCGTATAGCTCGAAAAAAGTACAGTCTGTATCCGAAATGCGACAATAGTGCAATACTATTTAAGCAAATTTGAGAAAAAAAAATCATAAACATGTTAAATACTTATATGAACATGTAATAAATAATTATATTAAATTGAGGCAGTGCCAAATAATTAATCATAGCAATCATCGTATATTGTACCCCTTTATCCTTTTATAGCCAGCACTATTTTTTGCAAATGTATTTAATATTTAAAGCAAATGTAAGCCTTTGCTCGAAAGAGATATGATTTGGAGTGGCGTTATTTAACTCGTGTATATATAATATTTGCAATATAGGAAAATAATATTATACGGGTGATCAAGATAAAACTTGTAGCCAAACAAAAAGTCATATTTGGATAAAATTTTATTTCATCACGAAGAAAGTACCATTTGGGTCATGAGTCTTACCCATACTATGTAAACGTTGTACAAATAATATGGTGAATAAAGCTGAATTTAAAATAAATTCAAAGAGGGCGTTATGAGTAATTTTAAATATTTTGCCCCAGTTATTTGACGTAATATTAGTTTTATTCTATTTATGTATCGCACGTGGTGTCTGCACAACATTATCCGTCAATTTATTATGGACATAACGTGACGTATTTCTTTTGTAATACTTCAGGAATGTCGTACTCAAGTTACTCAACCTCTAACAAAATATTGTTTTTCCATACACTAGGAATTGCCGATAGCAGGACAAACAGTTGTTACGATATTATATTGGACAAATCATGTACGAAAGTGGGCACCGGTAAACGAAAACATCTTTAACATACATAGGCCATACCTTTCTGCTGATGAACTTTGTCATAGACCATTGACTTATTTATCTAATAATCTGGAATTACTACTTCTGGATAATAATAAGTTGAAAAGTACTTGATTTCTGCACAAACGAACAAGCTACCATAATAATAATAACTATTTGTTATTTTTTATTGGGTGACATCATATATGCAATGAATGCAAAACTAGGCACAGATAATATGGTTTTTTTCTGATGCGTATGACAAAAATTCATGGTCTGACAATATTTAACTAGACAGGTCTTCTGTGGGATTTGAATGCACAATGATGTACGATTGATTCTTGAGTAGGGATTCCTGACAAGAATGGAACGCTAGGTGTCATGCCGGTACTTAACAAACATAGAAAATGTCTAAAATCTAAGACAATCGAGGCAACTTACGGTATTTCGGTATTCTAGACGGCTTAAATCATAAAAAAATTAAAATAGCAAGAGCTGTTAAAGTGAGTACTTTGAAAATCACTGGAGACATTATCCAGTGACTACACTCCCTATGCAATAAAAAACGTGTACGTAACATCAACAAAGGCTTGAACAAAAGACAAAATCAATATATTTTTTTTTATATGTTACACATTTTCTGATTAGCTAATCATTTATGTTAGAAAAATTGAAATACCAGGGCAGACATACCGTAGTTGACAACGCTATGTTTATATTGAACTTATAGGCCTATTATGAGTTACAAAAATTATGTAGACATTTCTCGTAAACCTATACAGTAATAGAAAGGGGTAACTTGAATTTGATAAATAATTCTAAATAGTTGCGCAGTGCTTACACAAGAGCGTCGTATGGTGACATTCATACATGTAGGAGAGGAGGGGGAAAGAAGTCACAAAATTCTTCTTTTTTGTTCTGTAGCAAAGCGACAAAGGTAAGTCAGTTTGGTAGATACTCAGCAAGATAGTTAATATGGTGACCTGCATACTACCATCTTCATCACTAAATAATTAATTAGCTGTGAACCGTTAATTAATTTTTTCTGTGAAATTTTAATATGACAAGTTGCCCCGGTGAGGGGGAAGGTTGTCACATGGGGTGGGGCAAGGTGTCACATGGGAATGTTTACTAACAAATAAACACAAATAATAAACACCACTCATGATCAACAAGAAAAAATAGTTCTTGAATAATATAAACAGGAAAACCCCGTTTATAAACCAAATATAAAGCATAAGATGGTAATCAAAGAGTTTGCAAATCTAGCTAACTGTTCGTCCGATTCATATGTACCAGCACAAACTTCAAGTGCCCACTGCTAACGTGCCACACATATAACCCATATTGTGACAACATGCCCGGTATCGTATTTTACAATTAAGGGGCTAGTTCCGCGAAGCTTATATAGATATCGTGTTCAATATTCGAAACAATAAACTTTTTTTTGATGTCATAAAGCTGTTTTTGGAGTCGAGGTGGCTTTACTGTAAAAGTTTAGGTATGCATGCTAACTTCGGAACATATGTTGAGAATGCATGGGTGCATGGTAGTATAAAACACCCATTCGTTTGCAATTTCTCATTTTGGTATAGGACATAGACACTCTGTGACAACCTACCCCAGTGACAACTAGCCCCTCCTCCCCTATAACGGCGCACCGTTACATACACGCACAGTGGCGAACTCATGAGAGAACACATAATAATGACAAATGCCTTAGCATTTTTATTATTAGTAATAGTGACAACAAGAAGTATTTAATTACACAAAAGTAATAATCAAAAATAATTTACGGATTATTAATATACGATGAACGGGAATAAACAGTAACCTCCAACGTGGCGAACATAACGGCCAAAGCCAGTCACAGTGGCGAGACTAACTTGTATAGAAGATTTGACTGTTCAGGGGTCCAAGATCTTGGAAAGTTTTGGCTTGTCCACTAACAATTCATTGCATTTCCTTACTCTTACGTTGGGGGAGGAGAAATTATCAAATATTAAACTGCATTTTTAGCTGACGTCGCTGCCTCTACCCACCAACCCCAGCCCTGTTACAGGCTTTTTCGGAATAAACAACATTATACTGAGTATGGCGGAAATTTGTCTCACCTCCGACCAAGGAATCTATACACTCATGCGAAAATCCATGTATATTGAACAACATGGATGTCAAGACCCCCAACCCCTAAATTACCACTGACCATGCAGACGCGCTTAGCATAGGCTATAATGCAGGATTATGTTTCATTCGTGTCATTTTATGATTTCTTTTTCTCCGGGCATTAAACAGACTGATGAATTTAAGGTTGGATATTCATATTTGAAGAGCCCATATTATCGGACGCTTTGCTCTAAAGCGGTTGGATTCATAATTCCTAGGGTCAGGGAAGGTGTTTAAGTAAACTTAAGTTTAACCAAATAAGTAACTTTAGAGTGGCTGAAAGATCTGAGTGAGAGTTGGACACACCAGTGGCGACATTATATGAAATAATGATTTTATAGAATCTATGGGTAGTATAGGCATCTGTGAATTTGTGGATCTAAAAATAAACATTTATTTTTAATTAAAATTGATGATAATTAGAAGAACAAATCCACAAAGGAATCGAGACAAACTAGAACCACTTTCAACTTTCCTTAATTTACTAATGAAAGTCCAATTCTGATCCTATAACATAATCCGTGTTTCATACGTCGTCATGATGTTTCCACGCCGTAGATATTTGGGAATGGTTTATGACAGCCTCACAGCTTCTAAGTCTGAGATATGGTGGTTTGTATTTGTATATCAAAGAATAATGTTTAATTGAAATTCGTCGAACTTAGACGGTTGATAAATCAGCTCATTTGAAATGCTAATAACTTGATTACATTTTCTGGACTCCCTCAACTAATTCTGTTTTCTAATTTGAATTTAAACTTCAATGAGCTGCTATAAATTTGCGACTATATTTCAGCATAGTGAACTTATTCGTGTCGATATTCCTTAATAATTATGTGTGAAAAATTGAGCCTCAAGCCAGGACTGTATCACCGCTAAATGTAATAACAACGCTAAATGTAATACCCACCGTAAATGTAATACAAATCAACGCTAAATGTAATACCAACCCTAAATGTAATACAAATCAACGCTAAATGTAATAAATGTCTCACCGTAAA
>JAODAF010106292.1:0-10740 GCA_027574765.1 Molpadia intermedia | reverse complement strand
TACGTACGCCTAGGCTAGGTCTAGGTTTAGTTTTGCGCACGTGTGAAGTGCGAAGCGTAGAAACAATTCAAGGCAGTTCACATTTCAGACACTGTGACTACGCCAGCGACATTCGGTCCCCAAAAAGCTAGTCGGTCTCAAATCGATCAACACCCACCCCCTGAAAAATGTTGTATGTACGCCCCTGGGCCTACTGTATTACTAGCATTACAAATTACAACACTGACAATTTCCATTTTCTTTTATAACACAACTGGACGGTTCAAATATAATTTTCATCACAAACATGAAACATTAATTTCAACACATGTCGAAATAATAGCATACAAAAGTTCACTGAAAAAAATTGCACAATTTACAGCGGACTAAACCTTTTCAATCTTGCATCGTTGATTTAACGTTTTAACTTCAAAAGCTTGCATATATGATAGCAAACACAACAACGAAAATGTACGGCGCACTTTTAGTTTACAATTTTCATACAGTGCACGTAAAATTTATGACTAGTGCCACACATTCTAAGAACGAAAATAGTAAAATATATAGCCTACATAGAAAATAAATTACAAATACAAAATTATGGGTTGTATGACAGAAATATAAGCATGGATATGCACTAGTGTCACAGATTTATGGAGAGATGAGACAAACAATTAACAATGCTGATGACATGAAAGGAATTTGTCTTTTATCTGTAGAAATATATTTAGAATTTATTGTTGAATTTTCATGTGAATCAGTTTTGATTATGTACTATAAATAATAAATTTTGAAATGAAAACATGTCAGAGTTTTTATTTTACATACACGCCAACAACAACAAGGAAAAACACACTTTGCTTGTCTGCAAGGCCATTCAGTAGCCGAGCTTCGGTGAGACGTACGGTATAGTTAGCGATTAATTTCGCCAACTACGCTTTATGGCTTCCAGGATAGTAGTAAGATCTACCCGAAAGTACTATGCAGGCGCCTGAAGGCTAATGAGTCAAGGTTTAACGACGGTGAATTAACATGAGACG
This sequence comes from Molpadia intermedia, assembly GCA_027574765.1. Taxonomy (NCBI): domain Eukaryota; kingdom Metazoa; phylum Echinodermata; class Holothuroidea; order Molpadida; family Molpadiidae; genus Molpadia; species Molpadia intermedia. The sequence continues at coordinate 9,721 of JAODAF010106292.1, read as the reverse complement.
TACCAGTTGTGAGACACTGCTTTTAAGGATTTACCGGGAATCGAATCCGGGACGCCCGCGTGACAGACTGACGCCGTATACCACTGGGCCACGGAGATCCTCTGGCTTCCAGGATGGTCACACATTGACTTAAGTAGTGCTACTGCATGGCGCAAGGATACGTCAACGCTCCTTTGGTTCCTCGTTCCCCGGGATCGGGCGGTCTTTACAGAACGGTTTGACGTTTAACGCACAACACAATTCACACCAACACTTATTTATTACAGAATAATGGTTATATAGACTGGTTATATAGACTTAAATGGCTGACGGGTTTTTGGAAGAGCAGTGTCCAAAGAAATAACTTAACATTTCATCATGACGGGTTAACCGATCGATAGTTATAGATAAAGAAGTTATAAGTTTACTACCCTCTTTCACAGCTAGAAATCACCCGAAATCACCTTGTCGGCAGTATACCTGAGTTAATATACTACCCCCTTTTGTTATTTTCAGTTGATAGAAATGGATACAAAAGATGGCAGACAGACTCTGGTTTAAAGAGGCCTTGGAATTAAAATTATCCATGGTCATGTTGTTTAACCCTCTTCAAGTTTAAAATTACACGACCGTGTCGGCAGTTACCTGAGTTAATGTACTACCCCTTTTTTGCAGATGATATAAAAATAAATGCATAGGCCTACAAAGAAATCACCCAACCGTGTCGGCAATATATGCATTCATAGAAGAGGCTTGCAGAATTAGCGGCACATGTTAGTTCAGCTTGTATATGATACTCACCGTAACTAAGTAAGATCGACGGCTCTAAATTAGTGTTGTGCTTCAAAGCCGTGATCACACATGTTACCGACGAGTGCGTGAACAATGCATGCAGCTAGCTGCATATTATTAATACAGTAGGTTCTTTTCACTCAAGGAATTACGGGCAGATTACTGCATGAGTAGCGTGACAGGCATGAACTTTATTTTAATTTTATTCTTTGCTAATGTATTGTTTATGACTTATGAACTATGTGGATTTGAACTGTGGTAATCTTTAATACTTTGATAGGGGTGCTGTAGGCTAGGTTGTCACTAGGAAACTAATATTATATTATTAGTAATTCTGCTGCAAAACTATGTGATTATAAATATATATGGTTCCAACATTTTACATTTTTGGCTAGGAATTCGGTCTTTTTTAATATATTTATTCCCAATGATCATATGTCCAAAGCAAAACAAAAAATATTGTCGAAATCGTAATTTATTTATTGATTTCAAACAGTAAAAAGAAGACCCAAAATTTGATACAGAATATACCGTGACACACATAATGTATGTAAAAATAGTTTATTTAAACATTTTACCATAATAAAAAATGACGTACCGCCTACACACAAACACCAAACCATATATTAATTATTTGTTATAAAAAGTAATATAATACATTAACAAACTAATCCCAGAGTTTTTGTTTTTCATTTTAAAACTGAAATCCTACAAAAAGTTTGTTAGCCTTTAGCCTTTCCAGTAGACAGCTGAATTAGTCTCATGCTACCTCGAATGCTCGATCATACTGTCATCATATCTAGCCCGGCTAGCCTGAGGCCTAGTAGTACTAGCCTAGTCATGTATGATGTACGTAGGCTACTGTACATGTCATTCTATTGAATAGGTACATTCTGATCACAACAGCCCACTGTTGCATAACCATGCTAGACTAGTGGTTATTTGTTTTTTATTCTAAAATTAGAACCTAATTTTTGTTAACTTTCCAAGTAAAATTTAGCCATTATCCACACTTGAAGTTAAGTTATTCACTCTCCAACTGTCACGCTGTTACCAACTTACCATGGAATTGCCATTTTGAGTATACCTACAGTGGAAATGATTCTGAATAGGACAAAGCGAAATATTAAAAGAATTGTTTGTATCCAACTACATTGTTATACTATATATCATTCTCTATCCATTTCAGAGCATCGTTTTCCAGCCGATACGGCGTTCAATTCGCAGCTGAGTAAATTATCAAAGACGTTGTATACAAATTAGGACAGCTCTGCTAATTGGTGCAAAGATTCTTACCCTTAAATAATTTCTCAAATACTGTACTGTAGGCCTACGTTCACATCATGAGCACAAAGCGGAAGAGAGAAAACCGTAGGAATTACAGTAAACTATGGATGAGTAGGAAAAGGATGCAAAATGATGACAGCACTGATTCTAGTGAACTAAGCGAAAATGATATATCTGCTCTTGCCAACACAAATGAAGACCACACAGTAACCGATGGCAATGGGCCTACACAAGAAGATGACAGCTGTCACGTTCTCAATGAAGCTTCGGACCTTAATAATGACTACAATGATGTGCCCTGCTCGTCATCTCAACACGCACCTCTAGAAGTAGTAAATAACAATGATGACGTACAAGTAAGCCTACATGACGAAGCGGTCCCTGATCATGTCAATCTCAATATTGAGTCATATTCTGATACATGTACATCATCATGTAGTGAATCTGATACCGAAGAGTCTTTTGTCGATAAAGTGCGTGTGTGGGCAACCTCGTGTAATGTTAAAGGTACTACAGTTGATGGTATACTTAGGATAATGAACGAGAATGGCCATCCAGAAGTTCCACTTTCTTCTCGCACTTTGTTAAAGACACCGCGAGAAGTTATTATTCGGTCTATTTCAAACATGCAATATTTCAACTTCGGTTTGCACGAAATGGTTACTAAAACGTTAATGGGTTATTCGGTTACGGTCCTAGATCGAATTGACCAACTCAAGTTGCACATTAATATTGATGGATTTCCATTGTTCAAAAGCAGCAAACGCAGTGGCTGGCCAGTTTTGTGTAGTATCGTAAACTTAAATCCGGTTAATGTATTCCCCATTAGTGTGGCGATAGGGCAATCCAAGCCATCTGATTTGGATTTCTTGGCAGATTCCATAGCAGAGATCAACCACGCCTTAAAAGAAGGAATTACATATCAGGGGAAGCATTTCCAGGTAACACTGCAATGTGTGGTTTGTGACGCTCCAGCAAGGGCAATGGTAAAACGTGTGAAACAGTATTCCGGGTATTTTGGGTGTGATCGATGTACTCAAAAAGGGGTATATGTTGGGAGGGTTACATATCCCTTCGTTGACAATTTGATCTTGCGGACCAATGAAACATTTCGATCTCATCAGCAGGAAGAACACCACCATGGAGTTTCTCCCTTTGTTGAATTGTTGGAACTAGACATGATATCAGACTTTCCACTAGACTACATGCATTTGGTATGTTTGGGTGTAGTGAGAAAATTGCTGTTGATATGGATGAGAGGCCCACGGCGGGAAGGGAGACTATCAGCTACACACATTACACAAATTAGTGCTCGGTTGGTCAACATGCAGGGTAACGTGCCTCGTGATTTTGCTAGAAAACCAAGGGGTCTCGATGAAATTGATCGTTGGAAAGCCACCGAATTTAGACAATTTGTATTGTATACTGGGCGGTTTGTTTTGAAGAATATCCTAGCTTGTGATCACTATAATCTTTTCTTGGTATTGAGCACTGCCATCTGTATCCTTGTGTCTTCCAAGCTGGCAGCTGAACATGTCAACTATGCCCACCAATTGTTGAAATACTTTGTTAAGAGGGGATGTAAACTATATGGTGAGGAATTTGCTGTTTACAATGTACATGGCCTCCTCCACATTGCCGACGACGTTATTAAATTTGGCTGCCTCGACAACTGTTCTGCGTGGAGATTTGAGAACTACATGAAAGAATTGAAGAAAAAGGTTAGATCCGGGAAAAATCCTGCAGCTCAACTTGTAAAGAGAATCTACGAGGAAACTGATAGAGTACCTGTAGTAAACTCTGAATCTTTAACTATATATTGTAGAAGGCCTAACAATGCCTATGTCACAAAATGCAGCAAATACTGTTCGGTGGTCCGAGTTGAGAGCTACACCCATCACACATATTTGTGCAGAGTATACAAAGCCGCGCAAGCAATTCATGACCATCCATGCGATTCTCGTCTGTTGGGATTTTGCAGAATGCCCAATCATAGCTATGAAATGATGATCCTGCATTACAGTGATCTCAAGGCCAGATGCTTCCTGATTGAAAACGACCATCATGTCACTTTCATGCCTCTACTCCACCAACATTAGGTAAATTGCTAATTGTGTTTTTAATCCCCAAGTCATTGGCTGAATAACAACAAAAACGTACTAGGGTAGGAAATCTGATATCATTTACAGGGTCTATTTGTAAGAGGTTCGATTCCAGAGTGATGATAAAAATATCCAGTGTCCCTATATAAGAAAGTCCTTGGGTTGCCCTATATGGCCTTAGGTTTGCAAAAAGGCCAGAAAATACCTAAATCAATCAATTTGTAAGAGATGTTCCATGATTAAAAAAAAAAGTAGTAAAGTTTGTTGGGAAAGTTTTCAACCTCTGAACCCAAATAAACACCTCTGGGAACAGTGCTATTCATGACAGTTCCTACATCAATGTATTTCAAAAATCTTAATTTTATTTTTTTAAGGTTCACTTTGAGTACCAAAACAATAGGGCCCATGTCCTTGTGGTTATACGAAGTATCACAAGGCTTCTCCTCCGTCTTAAAGGAGGTGGATGATCTCTCAGAATACGTTTTTAATATAAATTCTGTTTTCAAATTTGAACAATAGAAAATTCCCCTGCCGATCACAACTAAAAAAATTGTTGGCACTTTGAATTGCAGACAGAAATAGACTGCATGTAGGCTATACACGATACTGTAACTACAGTACATAAACAAGTGATTTGCAGTAAATAAAGTCATTTTTCCTAATGTTGAGACTTGGTTAGTCAAATTTGTAGCCACCACATGCCACAACCTGTTAGTATTATTTAGTCCATGCATTGAACTCAATTATTTCATTGTATATTACGTACCGTTTCTATTCAGAACCATGGCATGGTCAAATTTGTCAAATTTCCTAGCTATAATCCTGTTAGTATTATTCAGTCCATGCATTCTCAATTATTTCATTGTATGTTATGTACCGTTTCTTTTCAGAACCATGGCATACTCCGTAGTCATCTTTCTTAGAGATAACACCGTAGAGTGCGTGCCAAGCTCTTGGATTGAGAAGAGCACCAATAAGGTACGTTGTATTGATATACAGTAGTTTCCAATGGTGAATTACAAGTGCGTAAGAATACTTACTGGCAGACAAGTTTAGTTTAGCTTACTTTAATCAGGAATGACACTGTCCTCATTAATTTATATGAATTGATCCTGCATCTGTCATTGTGGATGCAACACCGGCACACTTCCCCTTCTCTTTTCAAATATAGTGCTCCGATGATAATGAGACGGGCTTTTAGGCCAAATCCTGCTCCAGGGACCGCCATTTTACGACCCCAACCAACAGATATGTGAGTGAACCACAGACTTTAACCATTCTCTCAGGTCTGGAGGGGTGGAAGCATGACTTATCCAGCAAAACTGCACTGCATGGCAGCAGAGATGAGAGGCCAAGTCCAAGAACTTAAATCCATCCTAGTCAATTTAGGCTAATATAGGGTCGGTGCTTATCTCCGGTTTCCATGGCGCAAGCGGATGATAGTCAGTGACTCCCCTGGACAGGATGCCAGTCTATCGCAGGTTAAGTCCCCAGTTACACTGGTACTCATTTCACAGCTGAGGGATTAAGTGTTTTGCTCAAAAACACATCACAGTTCCCAAATCGGGAATCGAACCTGCACTCCTTTAGGTCCAAGAACTAGCCCAATGTAACTACAAATATAGCCACTTGGAAAAAGACCCTTGCAGTCTAGCGGAGAATTAAATTCCAAGACCACCAACTCAACAACCAGTCACTCTGCAGCCAGGTGTGCCACACTTCCACAGTAGCTATCATACAAAAATTAATTAGTTGATTGAATTGTTTGTATTTGTTCTTTTTTATAGATTGTGTGTTACTGGCCATCTGGTAAGGACCTGAAAAGGAGAATCCTTAAACAAGAAATTCCTGACAAAGACCTGTGGGATGCTTATCCCGTCAAGTTAGTTGGCAAACCAGGTAGGTTATATCCCAAACATTGCCATATTTAAAAATTGACGTCATAGACAACTTTCCACTGTTTTGAAAATTACCGTACTCTGCCCTTAGCTACATGCGAACAATACAATACACATTGAAGTGGTTAGAGCACCCGTCTCTTATGCTGGCGACCTGGGTCCGATTGCCGATGGGTCTGCAACCAGTGTTTCATAACTGGTATATCAAATGGTCGTGGGCTTCTTAATAAAATGTTCAGATTAATGAATGCTTTTGGGACATAAAAACCTTGATGAACTGAACTGAATATGTACTGTAGGCTACTTAGATACCTGTAGGTGTACAGTATAGGCTACTGTACTTGAATGATTCTATTATTGTTTTTCTTCATGACAGAATACAAAGATTATGAGCTTGCGTGACGAGTGGAGTCTGAGGATGATGACGAAGAGAGGACAAGAAAGAGACCATCCCGCTATATTTCTTCAGATGAGGCTGACGACAACTCTACTGGTAATTAACCCTGATATTTAGATGTGATTTGTATAACTTGAAAAGATACATGTAGTTGCATAGATTTATAATGACTGACAAACTTAATTGAACCTTCTAACAACTAATATAAGGTCTAGTATACAAGACTCTGTCATATGATGTCATGAAAATTGTAAATGTGGGTGGCCTCTATGACCTTAGCTGTTAGAAAGGCCTCGAGCAATCAAAATTGGCATAATTAATAACTAACAACTACTTCACCCTCCTATTCTAAGAAGTACACATACATACCCGTTATGTGGCCAAATTCACCAATAATAGTAGCCCAACTGCAATTTATTCCTTAAATTCAATTTCATGTCTCTTATTAATCTAGCTAGGCCTAGTTGTTACAAAGAAATGTATGCTATGCTTTGTTTTCAGTGGATGAAATTTCACCTGTGGAGTTGGCTCTACCACCACTCCCTCAAAGTGTGAGGATTATGCAACAACCACCCTCTCAAAGTGTGAGGATTGTCCCATCTCAAAATGTTCGTAAAAGTAAGTATAAATAATAATTAGGACTAGGGCTGTGTGTGATGTAACCGGGTACAATGTTGAAACCGAATATAATCAGTGAAGACCATGCATTCAACTCCACTTGCTTTAATTTTACATTTCAGTGTTGTACTAGGTCTTAATGCTTATTAGGCAATTCACTCTGTTTTAATGGCATTCCCCTTCTTTTTTATGGTCTGAAAGTATATGTTGTAGGCTAATGTGTGAATTGATTTCTAACAATATCTTTAAATTAATTATTATTCATTTCAAACTATTGCAAGTGTAAGCAGTGGGCATACTTGTATTTAATTTCATTCCAGCATGCTCTTTCATTACTGTATTAGTAGTGCCTTTGCTATGGGTTATTGCGATATTAGCCTATACGTATCTTTTATATACTGTACTGTATATACCTAGCCTAGTGTTACGTAATCGTTAGGCTACGGTAACGTTACTTTATATCAGCCTAATATTAACTTTCCGAATATTATTACTGGATTATTTTGACTGGTTTATAAATGTGCTTACGCTTATTTGCAGGTTTCTCAAAGTTAATTATTACGTCAGGGATGATTCTACGGTTATTTATCTTCATTATAGTGTGCATGCATGTTGCGAGCGCCGAGCTAGCTGTGTGTGGACAATTGGATGTTATGGTGGTTTGTATTACGTCACAGTAGAATTATTTGTAGCGCCGATTTTATTTGTGTGCGCGTGTGATATGATTTGTATTTGAAATTTGAATGAGCTGTGTGGGGTTTTACTCTTTATCTTAACCGAGCCCAACTTTACACTACCTTTCCTTTTAAGTGTACATAGATCTTTAAAAAAAACATGTTGATTCATTCTGAATGTTCTGAGAGACGCTTCTTAAACAAACACATCTTACCAGATGTTTTACGGCTTAGTTTCAGTTTCAGTTCCAGACCTGCGGCTGGTGATGGCGATCTTGACTTATTGCCAGAAAATGAGGCATGCCAAAGCTCAGGATCCCATGTACCATGTTCGCTGAAAAAAGGTACATTTAATGGTTAATTTTAAAGGTACATTTAATGGTACATTTAAAGGTTAATTTTCAATTAAAATAAAACATTAAAGCAATAAAAAACTGTGCAATCATGAATTCATGATACAATCCCAGAAAGAATTCCTTCAAATAAAGCCTTCTAATGACATCCTGCATGCAGTCAGATTAACTGCAACCAGATGCACCATGGGAAATTACATGTTAGAATGAAAAGTATCCATTGGTCATTGGAGAATTTTTGGTCACATGACACCTTCATTGTCAAAATTCTGTCACACAATAATATGGGTACTGTAGTCTAAGACATGATGATTCAGTAGTATTGTCTATCTTAAATGCAGATTGTTTTTTACCATTTTGGACTTTTGGTGGTGAAAAGTGTTGATACAGTAGGTCTTTGACAGGATTTTGACGGTGAAAACCCACCCCTGCTAACGATGAAGTCTCAATAAGCAATTATTTAAATTATTGAAAATAATTAATCGCAACCACTGTCCAAAACATCTATTCAATAAACTGATAATTGTAACTTGGCAACACATCGTTGCACATAAGGCAAAAAGACAATAAATCGTCTTAGCAAACAATGAAATGGTCTATCTGGATTGCATGCATGTAGTGAAATGACACAAATGGAAAGATTATCTTCCTGTAATTAGCTTTCTATTGACATTTGATCAAATTACTTATAAACTGTCAGAGCCTAAGCTGCCTAGCAGCAAGCTAACATATTAATATTAAGGCCTAACAATACTATAGTCTGGTCCTTGCCTAACAATTGACTGTGGTTACTGGTTACAATTTTTAAGCAACCATTGATAGGCTAGATCGATCCAAAGCTAATAACAAATCTTATGGCCTTCTATTATATCAGTATTTAATTAATTCTACATCATTATTTATTGATTTATCATTTATGTTTGAGGCCTACAGACGTTACGTATCCTAGGCAAAAGTGTTAGTGCATGACATGGTGTCATACATGTCACATGTCAATGCATGCATTAGAGACCTTATACTGAGAGTGATTGGCCACCTATTATATTTCATCGTAAAACAGCGCCATCATATGCAATTGTTTACATTCAATTGCATTGGCCATTGATCATAGAGTTGTGATTTTGTTTTTTTATGATTGCAATTATTAATCTGTGTTTTTATTTTGTATTTGGAAGCCCTGATCCTAAAATTGGATTTTATATAAATATCGTAGTGGATACAGATGCTTGTAAGTACTGTCATACTGATAGGTAGGCTATATTGCATGCCTTGCATGTAACGTTACATATTGACAGACCGCCACAGCAACATTATTTCACCTAATTAATAACATGATTAGCAATTAAACAATTAAAATGCTAAACATAGCTCTACATTAAAGAGACAGGGAAACTAGTCTTGCAATGATATTGGTAATATAATCAATAAGGATTTTTATTAACAATGTTGTTTGCAAATCGCCTCAAATGGTACCACAAAATAATGATGACGCATACAAAATTTGAAAAATTTATCAATGAATACCCATATTGTTGGCATCAAAATGGCAAACAAGTGAAAAGGTTGGATGGGGCATCTACCTGCCAACAGTCACCTCACACACCTACATGCAATCATGATT
>JAODAF010106181.1:0-10741 GCA_027574765.1 Molpadia intermedia | reverse complement strand
GAGAACCGAGACATGGCATTCAATGCAAATAGAGGCGTAAACTACATTACATGTTTTATTCCTTGCAAGTTTTCCGTGCATGCGCATTTCAACGATATAATTCATGACGTCATAACCGTGATTTAGACAACCTTAGTTTATTTGTGTCTTCGTACTTTCGTTTACTAGCAGTTAAGTTTTTCAAACACACTCATTTGTATCGATTTCTGGCTTTGTATGCATGGACCGTCCTACATTTCAGATTCAAAACTTATTTACTTCTCTCTTGCGCATGCGCATAATCCATCGCGTGTGCAGGAGGGTGCTGATACTTGTTATATGACCTCGTCACACATACCGTTTATAAATAATAAAGCGGTAACCACACCATTTACAATAGAAGTCTTTGTGCATATCGTATGAAAAATAAATAAAACGAAACAAAAATATGTGGAGAGACATTTCAATAAAAAAGTACAATGTAACAGCTCGTCAGAAAAGAGAATTATTTGCAGGGATAATTAAAATTAATCAAATTATAACCGACGATAAAATTTATGAAATTATTAACTGTCAAGCAGTCTAGTAAAATCCCCCAAAGTTACATGAAACAGGTGCAAGCGATTTTTTTGTATTCATAAAGAATAAATTAGCGTCTAAGTGGTTATTGTTTGAGTTCAATAAATGACGTCACATGTCACCGGCGAATGTCACGTGAGTTTTCAGTGACACCGTCAACCTATATCTTCAACATGCAGTATGCAAATAAGAAAGTATCTACGGATTGTTGTTCATATAGACACACATTTCAGTAATGTTCCACGTATGACGTCAATGACTTGGCAATGACGTCAATGATGGAACAACTATCTGAAAATTTGAAATCTTGTCGTTGCGTGCTACGCGGTACGGTTCCTTTAAAGTCCCTGTTCTTGCGCATTTCGACCCTCCTTTGATATATTCGTCAGAGCTGTAGTCGAGTCCGAGTCAAGTCCGAGTCCATTGTCCCCGAGTCCGAGCCAAGTCCGAGTCCGAGCCGAGTCCGGCAAAAATTCGTAAATTCGTGAAAAATCGCTTTAAAATGAATATTTGTCTCAACCATATAATACCGATACTGAGGATTATATTGTACGTGTAACTGATTTCTTAGTATAAAAATTCCCCAATAAGCAGCCAACCAGAGTTGGAGGCCTCGAGTCCAGTTTCTGGTGGACCCGGACTTGACCCGGACTCAGGTGCTCTGGTCTCGGACTTGACTTCCCTTTGACAACGAAAAACGGGCACCAGTGAAACTAAGAATGAATGAACCAAATACATGAAAACATATTTAAAACAAAGCATGCGTGATAGAGTGAAATTCTGGATATCTTTTAAAAAACCCGCTTCAGCCACTTTGTATTTTCGTTTATCATTTTGCTTTATTATAATTTAAAAATGGTCATCCTCTGTGTCATCAGCCTCTTTCAGACACGTATCAACTATAGTACAAGTGATCAATTTCTAAGTCTATAAATATTAACTTGGCTGAATGAACAAGGAATTAATACTAAATAATTTAGTAACTGCAACATCAACTAATTCAAAACAGAATTTAGTTTTATGCCTTGACTACGCCAAACTTCAAAGCTTATCAAAATATTATTCTTTACCGGGACTAATATCATATACCGGTACGAAATGTTGGTCCTTGTGTACTACAATCGGCAAGTCACGGAAATGAAAACTGGGTAATTTATGGAAATTTAACAGAGAAATCTTGATCAAATTGCATAATGGCCAGATGGTATTTAATAAGTAAAATTTAATTAGTCATGCACTACGTATTGCATTCATAAAAATCATAACATGTAAGTTCTACTTTTGATTGCATAAAAACAAACAAATTTTATAGTAACAATTTGTACCCGTCTTATAATGGCGGTAGTCTTACAAAGTCTCCGTATTATTAAGAATACAATGGACTTCTCTTAAAACAAATGCCTGATATCTTCTCTGTTCTCGAAATTGCTACCACTTCCTTGAAAAAACATAATTCCAATCCAGCCCATTCTATTGTTAACTTAATAACAAAACTTGTTTATATCGTTTCATTCAAATTTGCCTCCTCCTTTTCCTCCATCAATTAATTTAGCACCAAATAAAATCAACGTGCAGCTCTGTTTCTGTCATATGCAAATATTTCTGCATGAATAATTCATGAAATTATGTTAATGACTCATAAAAGTACTATCACCAGTAAACTCGTTTGTATCGAGCTCTGTGATTGGTTGACTGTTTTTCTCTCTCATAGAAGCATCTAATCGATTGCTTATTTGGGGTCAAGGGTAACAATATACACGAATAAAGAAAAAACGCGTGTGGTTAACACACAACAGTGCGTAGAACCGAGACCTAACCACTTGTGATGTATAGAATTGTCTGTTTTTATTTTGGAGTGGATAGGAGAGCTACAAATGATCAAAGGAGCGATTGACTCAAAAGTTTTTAGCCGTGTTCGCCCGAGGGTTGAGATCTGTAAATAGTTCTCGCTACCAAAAGTGCACTTGCCGTTGTATTACACAAATCTAGCTTTCACTTAATACATGTCCCCGAGGCTATATATACATGTGTGTTACGCCAACCTGTATAGTATATTCGTTATACCTGCTAATTCTTACGACATTATATTACAAATTCGTATTTTGCGAAAAAAAGTTGATTGCATATAAAAGTAAAACTGGTTAAAGAAATCGTATGGTGGATATCAAATGTTGGAAAATACAATTCCTTGAAAGTCTCATTGGTGCTTCCGGACTTGAAAAGATAGTGAAACAACGAATTTTCGCTTAAGTGGTACTGGTAATTAAAAGGTGATTGAAAACTGTGATTTACGATAGAAAAATGTCGCAACTACAGACGAGCGAGACGGTACAACCGGCGCCAACGGGGACTGTCGCATCAAACGATCAGGACCACACAGCCCAATCCGAACAGAATAATAATCAAAAAGTTAAAAAGAGCACAAGATCCCGAGGTAAGATAAAGAAATATGTATTAAGCTCATAAAAAACATGTAACAATGTTGATTTGAAACATTAAAGACTACGGTATTGTGTATTGTTATAATGGCAATTTGGCTTTTATTAAAAACAACTAAACTGTAGTTTAAATAATAAAATATAAAAATGATAAACGAAGATTTTTTGGAAAATTTAAATTGACAACCCAGTAGGCAACTAATTTGTTTATATGGGCTTTGTGTCGTATTGTCGCATTTGGTATAATCTGCATTGTTTTGCTAATACGTCATTAACTTCTCATTGTTAACAAATCGTCCAAACTGTTTGTTTGTTCGTAAAGAAATTGTAAATTCTCGAATTTCGTTAAACTACGTCTATATCAGTTTATGCTTAACAGCACCATACCCACGTGCTATACCTGTTATATATATATATGTATCAGACTGTAAACGATTGATCTATTGCATTGTAAACTACTTCGAATTAAAATATTAAATGTTATACACTAAAATAGACTTGCCAAAACCTTCTAAAAATATTTTATATTTCTCTTAATAATTATTTAACGTTGTCCAATCTATATTCACCTACACTACCTTCATGCTTCGTTAAATTTTGATGAAAACATATTGTGATCAAAAGAATTTCATTGGCGTTATTAATGTCTGCGTCCAGACATAAAATATCTTTAATTTTTATCGCTTCCTTGATTCAAATTACGCCAGTTGGAACTGATCCTATTATTTAGTTTCACACTCTATAGATATTTCCGCGTGTTTCATTCAAGCGCATTATTTTTTAAATTTAGTTGATGTTCACAATAACCATTGCATGTAATTTTCTCATATCTAAAAACATCACACTTATATAATAAATATAAAATTTTGTTGGTATGAAAGAATAGTTTTATAAACAATTTAGCACTATTTTCAAAAGAGCCCCTTTGCTGCAGTTATTTACTGATTGTTTTATTCATATTATTTCATCCTTTTTTCTATTATCCGTAAATGTTAACAACAATAATCTTTTATAAATATCGCTATTCTAAATCCATCCCAAATGAAAAATAACACAAAACATTTTTGCAAAACGTTTAAATACATTATATCATATTAAAAATACCTTTTACTAGATTTATTCAGCAGTATTTTGCTACCATTCATCTATTAAAGTATATATATATATATAATTGTATTTTCTAGCAGAAAATTATAGATAAATTTCTGTCATTTTGGTTTTACTTGTAGTTTCAGAAGAAAGACTAATACAAGTGTCTTTTAACAACTCGGAAAAACAGAACATTTCAGAAACAATGCAAATTCCAAAATGTGTATATGCTTTTATTATTGTAACAAAGATTCCAGATGCTTTGTTGTTTTCTATCCCCAGTTATTTAAACTTAAGTTCGTTGCTTAGAAAATGTTTTTAATATATAATACTAGAATGCAAATTCATTTATTTATATATTCATTCATTAAATAAAACATAAATCAACTAATAAAACAAGGAAATTTGAATTGAAATTCTTCTTGGAAGAAGGCGATGGTTACGATACTTTAAAACGTAGAAGGACATTTATTTAATAAAAAGAAGTAAGATTCAGTCTATTTACAGGATTTCAAAAATAAAATATCAGGTCCTATAAAATTAACAAATGTTGTAGTATTTGATCAACTGATAATTAAGAAATAAAAGGCAACATCGCGCCTAAAATACTTGATTTTGTTAGGTTTACATTTTATGTAAAACTAACTAATACATGTAATAATATGATTAAAACTTTAATATGACGGTAGAGTATGCATTATAGTTTGCATTATTTAATTGACACCTTTTAAGCATGCATTTTATAACGAAACTAGTAAGAAAATTTAAAAAAGAAGTTAAAGACCGAAGTCCTTTGTCCGCCAAAAAACCCCGGTTGGCGATGCTGATAAAAGCAATCAAAAAGCAAATATATTAAAGACGGATATTTATTTTCATTTGAACGCAAATAAAATGATAAATTGGTCCAAAATATCGGCGAAGTTGAAAGCCGCATCTGCCATATTTTAGGATAAATAAAACAAATTGCTAATATAATTGCCATTGTTCAGAAACTATTCAATATTAGTTCTGTAACCCTTTGTACAGATCCAGTCATATACTCTAAAGTTGTTCTTCTTTGTTAAAGTGAAACGAATCGTTTCACTAAATATAAAAAATAAAAACGAAACGCTTTGTTATCATAATAAATAATTCACAACCGATTTGGATCATTGTGATTACAGAAAATAACATGACTACACAATCAAGTTATTATTATTATTAACCCGGTAATGGCAGTATTACTAACAAAATAAATAGGCTATATGTATTTTTATGTTTTTTCTACAAACTCCTCTCACTTAGTAAAATCACTTTTCGATTATTTTGGGCAAATACATTATTAATTTATATCATTAATAATCTTTATTAAATAAAATCCAGCAAAATAATTTGTGCTTTTACAATAAATGTATTGGTTAATATACAGAATCATGAATTATATGATCTCCTTCTCAAACTTATGAAGTCATATTTCGATCATTTTAATTATATAATTAATAATATTATAATTAAATATATTAACAAGCTAAAATGGTATGTATAAATCTTATAATTACCTTTACAGGTCGACTTACAACAGATGTCATACATTGTAGTAAAATACATTGAAAATAATTTCACCGCTTGAAAGGTTTACTTGTAATTATGGAGTAATTTTTAATTGTAGTCATAAATTATGTTCTTACTGTACCGGTATATTTTGAAACAAAGAAAATAGTTATAAATCCTTTTATCAAATACATATAGGCCTACTTTGATTCATATAAGATACATATTTATGTTTCTATTTGAACGATGTTAAAACTAAACTTGCGCAGTTTTCATTTGAAGAGCGATTACAACTTCGAATGGTGAAGAGATATACCTAAGGCGAACATTTCAATCCAGAAAGCAAATATTTGAGGAGTTCATCTATAGAGTTGTTTAAGACCAACTTCATACAATTAGGAAAAACACTACATCCGATATTAAGGAAAACGTATTTCAAGAGGGATTGTTTTTCGGGTGCGCATGTCAAATTGAAAATGAATTCGTTGTAAGAAAAATTGCATTATTAATAAAGAACCCTTGTGTCAGGAATAACATTCGAGGTGCTTTAATTCAAATCGCCGCCCAATGGCAGCCTCTATAGCCACACACTATCAGCTAGGACATCAGATTTGTTCCTTGAATGTTCTGATGAAAAGCCTCTATTCGCATAGAACACTATCAGCTAGGACAACAGACTCGTTACTTGAATGTTATTCCAAGCTTTCTATTCTAACAAAGACATAATCAAATAGTCCCCCTTTTTCAACTAAAATAACATTAAAATTCAGCTTAAACATAAGTCATAAAACAGCAATAACATTTGAGGGTGACGATTCCCCACTTCTGAAACTAAACTTCGCTCTATTCTAGACTAAAATTTCTCACGGTCGCCTTCTTAAAGGAAATGATTACACCATTTATATTTGTTAATAGTTTGTGTTCAGTTTCCATCAAAACAGATTTCGAGCATGAGCTAGTTTTATGTACCTATTAGGTAAATCTTCTGGATTTGTATTCTACGTTGGTGTATGACTACACACAAAGCAATTAATCAAGGTTTTCTGCTTCGATAACTCTATATTCATCGACTACTATTCATGGACTCTTTTGCTAGAATTCAAGGTCAACATTTAACCGATATTTTAAGGCTTGATTTCACTGCTTTGAAGGTATGCATTCATGTGATTTGGCGGTAAAACACTTAAAAAAATCATATGTTACGATTATTGAAAAGAAATTCCAGGCTTGGGTACTATAAGAAACGTTTAGTATAATATAGTGTAATGTAGGGTAAGTTTGGATATTTAAGTACCAAATGCCTTAGAAATGGTGACAATTAATTGATTTCAATGTTATAATATGCTATATAGTTTACGCAGAGCGTCTAAAGTACTTGAAAAATCACCACTTGTCGAGATTAAATCTTGTACGTCGGCTAATTGGACGGGTCTAGTACATATATCGTTCAACCAATGTATACAAGATCTATGTATACATTATATACCAATATATACATTACAAACATATATATGCATTATATACCAATGTATACCATATATATATATTTATTATGGTATATGACCAGGGAAAGGGAATAAATTTGTATTGGCGTCGTTTCCGAAACACAATAATTTATAATCGTATTAGGTCGAACATCATAATACTACCACTGATGCATTGCGCCCACCACCATACAACATTGGTTACCGAATGCACATTACACACATTATTTTGTAATTTAAATACAATATTCAAATCGTCTATGCATGAAGAATGTTAAGGCAACTTTCAAACTAAGAATTCCATTTTACGGACAAAGGTTTTTTGATTGACTAGTGAAGAGACTGTACTCAAACTTATGTTACAGGAACCTTGGGCACCTGATGTCAAACTGTTACTTAGGGCTATATATATATTTGTTTTTAGTAATTCTGACCAAAATACAAATACACAATTGGCACCATAAATATTCACATTTTTAATATATTTTAATTATATGCTTTAAGGAGAGTTCATCTGCAATGGCTTAGCTCGGCCTATTAGACATTTATACATTTTATGCACAAACAGCCAATTATTAGCTTTATTAGTCCATCTATTTCGTAAAACAATGAAACAAGAACAACGGCAAATTTGACCTACCAATATATTATAAATTCCTAAAACTTATTCCTAGTCTTATATATATATAGTTTATCTGTTACACATTTGCGTCAAACTTGCTTCAAAACGCAATTGTGAGAAAACAAAACTTCTTTCACATTTTTTCAAACTAAAAGAAAACCTCAGTAATGAAAAAATCATTTCTTTATATAAAAAAATAACCATGTCACGCCTAACGTAATTTTCAACTAAATACGTCCACTTATATCCGACGTATAACATGAGCAGTCTTAGCTATTAAATTGCCCTTTTAAATTTTAAATTATATACCAAGTTGACTTTTATGAATCTGTAACGATGAGAAAATATAAGGCCTTTTACCACAAAATTTGCAAATTCATATGTTGTTAAAATCAAGTTATCCTAATTCGATCACATTATCAGAAAATGAACAAAGGAAACCTATAGCATTGTTATATTCACGCAACGAGAGATTGTTCAGAATGACAACAAAGACTAAAATTGGTTTTAAATTTGTGCTATCTTCGCAGTAAAATATATAATGCATCACTTAGGATTTAAAGTGATGTATTGTGTATTGGACGGTCACCCCATGGTTGGGACTGGGTAAAGGTCGCCCATCAGCTGGTCAGTGCTTTTTCGACAAAACTCTCGGCGGAGCGAGATGATTGATTATTTCTTGACTTTGTTAACATGTGACGCCATTAATATGCATGGCGAGGCTTACTCAAATCAACAGTCCAGAAATATGTCAAATTAAAGCAGGTACTTTGTTTCGCCTGATTATAGGATTAGATGATGATATGTAGGCTACCGTTTATATACCTGCATGTCCATAAAGCATGAAAATATCACGCTACATACGAACTGGTATATTAATCATTCAACTGTATAAAAGGCAATAAAAATAGTGGCGTCTGAAAATACAAGACTTTATACTAAACAATAATACTACCATATTTCTGGACAACGAATGAACAAGCAATCTTCACATCTCCGGAAAAGCATTAAAAGTTTGTGCTTGTTACCGTACTATGCATGGTCACAATAAAATCGCATGTTTCTTTGTAAAATATCCGCCATATTTCATGTGGAAAATACGCGTCTTTATTTCACACCACTTTGTCGTTATTAGGACTTGCCAGAATCATTAACATAATTTAAATAGAAGATTTAGCTCACTTTCGTTGTTATTAAAAAATAATTATATAGACATCTATAATACTTGTCCCAAGACATATCAACAAATTACTTCCTAAACCACATTTTAACCAAACCAGGACAATTTAAAAACGAATAACGTCTTCTCTGCCTGTTTTTAAATTTAATTTTTGAGGATTTCTCCTAACCGTTTAAAGTATTTAATTATTGTAGACCTCCTTCAAGTGGATTAACCGCGTCCCATGTGATTTGGCTGTCCTGGCTGTGGGAAGCCGTTAATCTCCTTAGCGCATAGTCGGCGTGATCATCTCGACCTACGTTGATATGATGAAAGCTTTTAAATTTTTGGAAAATATGGAAAGATTTAAAATAAAGCTATGAAAAGGACAACAATTTAGGCATATTCTTCTCGCGTTTAGGATTTTTAATAATATCATGCATGTGGGGTAGGCAAGGTCTTTCATGCAGCATAATGGTTTGGTTTATATTTTAGAACATTAATCTGTCGTGTCGTGTTTAATTTTTGGTGGACAGATTCAGGGTAATTTGAACCAATAACAGTTGCTTATTTCAGTTGGCATGAATATGGTTAGGGTTAAAACCATAACCCATAACCTTATAGTCTAAAACGTTTCTTACCGTCACGACTATGCTTACTAATAAATCATGATCTAAACTCACGGTAAACTAAGCAACTGCATGTGATGGGTTGAAATTACCCTCAATTGCTTATTTACCCTGCAAAAAATGGTGGGTAGTTGATATAGATGGTCCAGGCAACATTGCAGAGCTGCATGGCAGGCGCCATCCGCTTTGGGATCATTAGTTAGTAGTATGTGTTTTTCGTATGTGCGGGATAGACTGAAATGTGTTCAGCATAATGTCTAGGACATAGTGGTGTGTCCCGGAGGGAAATTGCTAGATGTATTCCAGTATATACTATACTGACCCGGCTACGTTATTGTTATTTTAAAAACAAATAGTCCTATTGTACGCATATAAACATTTTCGAAACAAAAATCATTGACGCATATCCACGCCTCGTGGCCCATAGTACAAGATACTAGAGTAACCAGACTCCAAGTTGTCGTGTGTACCGAAAACAAGGTTGTTGCCTTGTTTTTGTATACAAAGACACACGCAGTGTTGTGTTGTAATATTTTATTCGTATTTCGTTTCCTGTGATTTTGTTACATGATTAGAAACTTTTGTTGTCAAATTTAATGGATCGTTGGAGAACAATAGTAACATTTGTTTAATATCAAACAATATTCGCAACTTTGGAGACGATAGTTGTAACAAGAGATATCGTTTCGTAACCTTTTGTGTACGGAATGCTTTTGGTTCATCTCCGACAGCTTCCACGGGGTCGCTTTACAAGGCTATGTATTTTCGTCTTAGTGAAGGGCTTTGCTCGTAACAGATATAATGTAACGAAAGACCTTCTGGTCATGTTATTCTCACGATATATATAAACTTCAAAGAACTAAAACAAAACATAGGGTACCGTAAGGTTTTAGATCCTAAGGTTTTAAGTTCTCGCGACACACGTTGGTGGAGACTGAAATGAAATCCAGGCGCGTGAGAATTTGTTTTGGCTAGCAAGTGGTCAAAATATGTGTGTGCATTATGAACGTTCTAAGCAAGATAAGCAGTGGGCGTGTTTTTAGGATAATGTGCGAGTTTTATTATCCTACCTAAAGCCTTTACATGTTTATAATAATTATAATTAGTACCGTGTTACATTCACGGTTGTATGTATATAATTGTATTATAAATACTGCATGTATTTTATATATTTATACGGAGAAACGATATTAATTGGGCTAAGTTATATTTAAACCCCGTGTGTTGATATT
>JAODAF010106070.1:0-10741 GCA_027574765.1 Molpadia intermedia | reverse complement strand
TCGGAAACATAATAATAGGCTATCTGGTGCCTATAAAGCCTTCAAATGTGCGTAGCTTCAAGGGGCCCTAGGCGGGCAATGTTTTAATTGACTTTAAAAAGTCCCCCCACTTTTGGTAAAGGATCCACGCCCATGGAAAGGAAAAGGCTAATGTGGTAAGAACATTGTTCACCTAATTTAGTTATGATTGCCAGAATTTTAAACGAGCTTCCTCCTAATCTTATGCTGATCAATGGCGCATCTATATTGATGTTGCTCCCTACAGGAACATGGGGTTCACGCATTTTAGCCATTATATGAAATAGGCACAGGAAATAGCCATATGGCAGATTCGGTTGTTAATTTAGCCTATTTCCATTCATCACTGATTGGTCACATTCTAGGGCCAGATTCCATGCTGTCATACATCAGAGTTTCATTTATACCATCGAGGAAAATAAATACTTATGTCAATAATTAACTTAGAGGATCACGTGAATATATTGAAGGTACTATTTTGACTGAATTACGTGTTGCTCCTTTGAACTATATATTGCAAGTACCTATGTGTAAAGTGGAGTCTTCTTAAATTCAAGTTATGTTTGAAATACTATTGTTAAGTATTGCTAAATAATATCATTAATAATATTTACTTATTACGCATGTCTGAGCTGGTATTAAGCAATTTGAAAGGAACTAACTTAGTTGATGCTTAAGTCACTAAATATATTGCGCCTAAGCAGGGACATGTTACGTCTCACGGTAAACCTAACTTCTTAACTTTCGAATTTAATCTACACTGTCATCTTGGAAAAGAATTAGGCGCGGTGATTTGGGGAACTTTCTAAAGAGTTTCAAAAAGTAAACAGAAACAGAAAAAAATAAAAATAGACAACCACGGATAGGTATGTTGGTTAAATCGCTTGTGTGTGTGTGGGCGGGGGAGGGTGGGTGTTGATCAATCCGTGTCAGAGCATTTTTTATGCTCATATTATCGCCAAACAAACTGTAGTTGCACTTTAGCTATCAAATATTATTTGGGTTAAATCTATTGAGCTTGTAAGGGCGTGGGACTGGAGAAGGGGATGGGGGTGGCAGTATTCCGAACCAGCTCCGGTATTTCATGCACATAATTATTATGACAAAAACTAATTTGGGGGGTCTCGCCTACATTTGGGGGACAATTAACATCTCGACATTCCCCACCCTTATCGCTAATGGGTGAGGAGGAGGTGGGGGTGATATTATGGGTTGTTTATTAACATTAAATTTTGAAATGCTGAGCAATCGATGTATGCGCGGTATTCTGTCTCTATTCACCTCAATCCTATAGTGATTGAGGTGCAGCACACCTGATCGCTTTATGCACATTCGCAAAAGACCATAGTTGAAATATCAAATTATATAGCTTTGTACAATACTCCATTTAGGTATATGATCTTTGTATCCGTTTATGTTGGAATACTTCTATAACATACCTCTTGTCACCCAGTTTCAAATGTCATTACAGATGACTTTGCGCTACATTTGATATTGACTTCAAAATTGATATGGTTTAAATTTATGTACTATGAATTAAACCACAAAAACATTTTGAAAGACATAGTTCGTCTCGATCTTTTTTATTTTTTTTATTTTACTCATTTATATAACATATCATTGCTATTAACATGTACTTATTAACTTATTTAACATGAAACATCATCATATGATTTATAAATAAGTAAGATTTAAAGAAATATTTATATAACATATAATAAGCAAGTATAACCTGATTTATGAAAAAATTTCATTATATCTAACTTTTTTATTTATTTATTTTTATTTCCTTAATAACATTTAATAACTTATCTATTATAAGTTTCTTTTAAACGTGAGGATCTTGTATTATTGGGATTATTTTTGCTAAGAATGTAATTTTCCACTTCCAGATAAAACTGAAATTTGTAATAAAAAATAGACGCGTCGAGTCTTTTGCTATTCTTTTTGCTCGTCTCGATCTTGATGTGTAAGCGTATATTCAGTAAATGTGGCATTCATATTGCGGTAATATCGTTGTATACAGGTCCCTGGAATGACGGTGTTCATGTACAGGAATAAACGATTAAAAGTACATATTTGCTTTCTGTACTAGCCACAGTGTGTCGACTTGCTTTTTAAGTGTGAATGTGGGATACTGAAATTGACATGGAACCCAATTTTTAGGCAAGACAATTTCAATGATATTATAGTTTTTTTTTATGGAAAGCTTTTATAATGCCTATATTATCAAAATTTATAGGAAAACTCAATGTCCCTGTTATTGATAGCAAACATTATCTATAAAACATTGCGATAACACACTTTCAAGGCTGATATTGTTTATTCATAACGTTTGCTATAAAACGGTTGAATGAAATTCAAGAAATAGCAGATTGTAAAGATTTTATGATGTAAAGATTTTCAAATAAAAATAATCTTATATATAACATATATAACAGTCTGTTAACTTAATGACCCTGTTATTAATAACAAACATTCTCATTGTATTTTTGACTTACTTCAATTCTGTTATTGTTATTCATAACCTTTTCTAAAGCAAAATTTAATTAGGTTCAAGAAAAGAACTGTTTCAGTTTTTTTTTATGATGCCTATGTTATCAAACGTGAATATTAAGCTTATATATTAAATATATATATTAAAACGTAAGAATAGTTAGTTATCATTAGTTTGTTACCTATAAAATTTTCTCACGCAAACCCATGAAACCATTGTAAAGTTTAATTAGGTTAATGAGATTTCTGCAAGGTTAGTTATACCTACTACGGAGTAACGTGAAAAGTTTATCAAATATTTGGAGGGAATAGGAAACAAACCGCAGAAAAATGTAATAAATGCTCACTTGGTTACTTGATCTGCTACGTGAGAGAGGACTCCTTGTAAGACTTCATCATTAACTGAAAGAAAATAAAACTTTATGTTGCAAATATGTCCTTCAGGTGAAATCTCATTGTACACAGGAAGTTTCGTCCGTAAGATACTCCTTCCTGTAATAAAGTCATCTAAACGGAGCGGACGTGATAATTCACGACTTAACAGGGTTGAACAGGACAGAATATATGCGAACTAAATATACTGAGTACCTCAAACCAGATACAAAATGGACGGAAATCCACACCAAAATATAATTTATTGACGGATGTTTCAAAACAACATGTTGCGAGTGAGAAAACATGTTAATAATATTAATGTAATATGTTAATAATGTCTTAACAAGTCAAGATTACTACTATCATATTTCTACTATCACCTTTTCAACTGCACAACCATTTAAGAAGAGTGTCGCCATATCTTGCATACATCTACATACATCTAATATTCAGTAGGTTCTCTAACCAGTCGTTTCGTTAATCGCATTTTACTATGCCCGTGCAAGGGCGTTATAAAGATCGCAGAAAGCTACTTCATCTCCGGGGTTATAGATGATTTGCGTTTACATACAGCGACAAACATATTCTTGATCACAAGTAACGTATCGGAAGCAACGCAACTAACGGTCACCGTTCATTATATTGAGGTGGCTGAATGTCCACATGCAGTTTAGAATATAATCAGATATAATATAATATATAATATATATAATAATATAATCAGCTCACAACCTTGATCACTCCCCAACCAGGCAATCGTGATCACATGTTCGCAATCACGTGTTGAAAGAAATCTCGCAAGCTAAATATGAAGGCGCGATATGATTGTAATTAGATTGAACGTGGACAAGGTAATACTGGATTGTAGTACTTGCAGTAATATGTGGTTTGCCAGGTTTTCTTTGATCTAATTTTAGATAATTTGCTGCAGATCTTGGGAAATGCTGGAGAAATATCCATTAACAAATCTTCCTGACATTGTTTGGAGATGCAACACCTCTCCCTCGTTTCAACTCATGTTGAAATTTAATCGATGTCAAATCCCTTAAAGGAAGACTCAGACTCCCCGAAACGAAGTTGCAAGGTATAGATGTGAGTAAGCTAAAACGAATAGGGCGGACAAACTCACTCTTAATGTTTCAGCCCCTACCTGTAAACTTCCTAGCAAGTGAGATTGAGTTCTTTCTCTCTATATAAGCTTTACGCAATTCCGGGAATTACCTTAATTGCTATAGTATCTCGCCTGGAAACTCTTGCGAATCGTTAACACGATTTGCCCGCGGGAGAGCTGTTTTAAATACCAAATAAACGTGTCGTGAGAATGGCCAGTTTTTTTCAAACCTTGATATGATTAAACGATTAAATTTTCGAAACGTTAAGCATTATTTGTACATCACCTGTTTTACGTTTCTTAATAATAACCAAGCATTAGCTACGCTAATGTGTATATTACAATTGCATATATGAAAAAAGAAACCAATGTTTCTCTTGAAACGAAAAACGGAAGCACAACGTGTATACATATACAAGAATAGTATACTGACAGGATACTGACAGGAGAATAAATTAGAGTACATTTCCCGTGTTCAGAATAAACTATCGTTACTGATCTAAAAGGTTAAATCATCTGTTTAAGAGTATATCTGACTCACACACACATACAAACATCAACGTACTACTTTATATTAAACCTCCCTAGTTTTGTTTTTTAAATTGAAGAACACTCACCCATGTAAACATATTCAACGCATGTTTCTCTCAGTTTAAACATACGCAATTAGAGTAATTATAGATAACCGCAAGGCGATGAATTAGTTTAAACCTGGACGTACACAACTATTGTTAATAATGTCATTAAATGTCTTTAGATGTTTTATTTAGTTTGCCACCTCAATAAAACATCCCTAGTTTCACACTGCGCATATGGTAAGATATAGAAAAGGGTTGCCATCGGGTCTAGTTACTTTAAACCTAGACGTACTTTAAAGTATGGTAAGCAAACTTATCACAATGTAATAAACATACGAAGCCTTGTTTGAATATTGAATTATTGTATTACAAATATATCTTTACCCTCAGGGAATTAGACCGTAGCCGCCATTACATTCTCGAAGATGTTTAGTGAGTGACTAATTAGCTAATTGTGTAAACAGAACACGTTCCGTAATTACGATTTGTTTTGAACATTGTCGACAAAATTGATCTGTTTTCTTGGAAAATGTGAAGAATTATAACGTTAGCATTATCCGTCGGTATACATCATTTGTTGTTCATAAAAAAGCCAATAAATAAACGGGAATAACAATATTCTTCAATTTTTAGTATCGAAATATCATGACATTGTTTATACATATAAAAGGGTTTCATGATAGTTTTCAAAAATAGTTCAAATCATCCAAGGAATTAATCCAGTATTAAATTTTCGTATCATCGTGCTAGCTGATTTGCTGCACGTAACCAATTTGCTACACCCTAACAAAGTTTGTTCGCTGAAGTATCAAAGTTATCAGTAGTGCAGAATTTAATACAGTCATGGATTTAACTCTAAATTTCGTCACATTAAGTATAGTTGCGCAGTAGCAGAGTTAAACATTTAGCGAAGTGCCTGGACCAATACCGTATTTAATATAAATATATTGTTGATACAGTGTACGAGATGCACAGTGTACGAGATGCACAGTGGACCAGTTGAACGGAAAGTTGGACAGTAGTGGATGAAGTGTTCATGAACACTTTTACATATCGCATTGTGGTATACAGTTAGGTAGTATACAACTAAACATTTGGTCCATATACGTAGATTACGCACCGCCTTCTTCGTTGCGTTCACCCCACCCCATCGAAGATGCATTATGTGATGTTTACTATGTCCAAAACGTGGGACGCAATGAGACAAAAGAGAGACAAGGAACTAAAATATAAACAAACATACCTTCACCGTTATTGGGAGGAGAGACATCGATAGCGTACGATGTGCTGTTAGAAACAAAGTATTGATTAAAATAAGAACATACGAACATGCCAACGAAATGTCAATACAGATTTTTTTCCGTCATCCGAAAAAAAACTTTCAAAATTCTACAAAACTTCACTGATTAACCAAATCAATGTTACAACGTTCCTTGAATTTGATCAACTTAAGCACCATGATAAACACAAGGTCAATGTTATGGTATATGAATGTTATTGCTCCCGTTGGTGTTGGAATATCTTATCTGAAGAGAGGGTCACGAGGAAAGTGATCACGGTAAGAATGATTGATAATCTCAGATACATGGGAGACCCTATCCATATTTAATAAACACTTAGCCTATGTCATCAATACACACATTATCTGGAACTATGAGCTACCAAATATACCATGCGATTATTTGCCTTTAAGACATGTCCAGTCTGTCAGTTCGTATCGCCTATTCTAATATGATTAACCAGCATTTAAAACACGTGTAGCTTGTTAACACCTATTTATATTTATAGGTGGTGAGTATCATATTAAACTATTGTCAGTATCATACAGTGCTTTGGATGTGCATGTCTAGATATTGAATATTAATTGGATCAGGGGGAAATGATTGACAAAGTCCTGAAGCAAAGTAACCAGGAGATGCTTTCTGGTGTTGCTAGTTCTACTGGAACCAGTTAATTTATATTTATAGGTGATGAGTATCATAATAAACTAGTGTAAGCATCATACAGTGCTGTGGATGTACATGTCTTTGTCTAGATATTGAATGCTAAATGAATCAGGGGGAAATGATTGACAAAGTCCTGTAGGCACGGTAGCAGGGAGATGATTTCTGATATGGCTAGTTCTACTGGAACCAGTTAAATTATATTTATAGGTGATGAGTATCATAATAAACTATTGTAAGCATCATACAGTGCTGTGGATGTGCATGTCTAGATATTGAATGTTAATTGGATCAGGGGGAAATGATTGACAAAGTCCTGGAGGCACGGTAACAAGGAGATGATTTCGGATTATCTAGTTCTACAGGAACCAGTTACTTTGAGGGGAACACTGTTTGGAGGATCAGATTGCTGTAAGCCAACTTAGACACACTTAAGTGGTTTTGTGTTATACACTACCACCGCAATTCTGGCAATACCCATGTAATATATTTTGTAACATTTTGTACCTCCCCAGACGGTCACCCATCTCTCAAGATAACACATAGTCAAATAGTAGGAAATCACTGACAACGTTCTTGAATATTACCACATTTTGTAGTATATATGTAATACACATTTGTTATGTTTTCTATTAAGAGCAACGACAAAGGTCACGTTTAAGTTTTCTATTAAGAGCAACGACAAAGGTCATCAAGTTTAAGTTTTCTATTAAGAGCAACGACAATGGTCAAGTTTAATTGTTCTATTAAGAGCAACGACAAAGGTCAAGTTTAAGTTTTCTATTAAGAGCAATGACAAAGATCAAGTTTAAGTTTTCTCGAGAAACGACAAAGGTCACGTCAAAGATCAGGACCAATAAGCCAACTAATGGACAAAGGGAAGACAAACTATTGAATATAAATGATGAACATAAATGAGATGAGATGTCGAGCCTTGGGGTCTGATATGTCTCTAATAAGTGTTGTTCCTTGTTCCTTCAATGTCGCCTGGATAATGTAATAGAAGGGTGACCTTAAAATACGTTGTATATAACACACGCAGTAATGGTACTCGTAGATACTTGTCATAATATCTCCTGTTGTTCTTCACTATCAGACTATTTACTTTTCACTTGTTCACTTTTCTCGCTACCGCGCTCATGTTTGTCGGTGAAAACAACGTATGTTAGTTTAACTGTATATGCTATGATAGAATACAATATATTTTTCATAATTTGCATATATATGAGAAAACCACAGTGTTTGAGGTTTTCACGCGACGTCATAATTTTGTTTTTGTCACCTTGCTTGGTAGCCGAAGATACGCGCTATATTAAATATATTTTCTGAATGTTCTTGCACGTACGTGGATATATACTGTGCACGTATGGCTATGGCAGGTATCTTATCCAATTCATAACTGATCTTATTGCATCGGAAATTCATAACCCGTTAGATCGGGTTCTGTTCCGTTAACGCACGTACGGCAAGTAAACAAGTTACATGGTAAAGTGCCACATTACCGATGTCCACGTGCGTGAGGTTACCGAGGTGATGACGTGAGACATACATCTCGTACAATCCCACTGTGTCATCTAACAAGTAAGTGCGGAGTCAATTAACAATACTATACGACCGTTTATATGTAATATATTGACTAGTGCGCGAAAATTAGCGGGTGGTTAAATTTTGGGTTGTTTACTATATGTCTTCAAGCAAGTACGTAGGCTATATTTCATGTAGTGTGCGTCTAAACGCCTAATAGGGGCAAATTGATCTATGTGACTTCACTGCAAAATATCCAAATGAACGTATTTGTGCTACGGATTTTGTTTCACCGACACTAACCAGTTTACGTTATAAGCAGTTGTGACTTCGTACTATTATGATGCAGAAGAAATATGACCGTGATACTTACGTTTCATTGTTGACCGGCATTGTGGGTGATATAGACACCAGGGCACCGTTGATGTCTCTCAGAGTGACCTTTGACCACCTGGAAATCAATATTACGTAATAATGAAGAATCAACCATGTAGAGTTATGGATTTGGGGTTATGGATATTCGTAAACTGAATCGGTTAGTTATGAAACTCAAAAACTCAATGAATTACAGGAACGCATACAGGAAGGGAAGAGGCTCAACGGCGCACAAATCGTTATTGCTCAATGAATCGTCTCTCTAACAAGGTAGTTTCCGTAAATTTTCCCTATTGTTTGGCACCAGGGGGCGGGGAGGGGGTGACGGACGTTTATAGAATGAGGATGCGGTTGCAATAAATTGCTGTATAGTCAGGTAAACCGCCTTCCTCTACCTTTCGACCCTAGCGCCTGTCGGTATTCGCTCTCCATCTCCTTCAGGGTGGTAGATGGAGACGATGGACCTGTAGTGGGATATCGTTACCTGGTGCGAACGAATTCCTGGACCCATTTGCCCAAACTCGGTAATGGAACTAATTGCTTGTTTATGCTAAACCTGGAATTATTTTCGACTTCTACTAAAATTTATCATTGTTTGATTTTATAGAAGTTTATTGAGTAAATTATAGACTAAATTTAATAAAATTTCACTAATTATAGAAAATCAACTGAATGTATACCTCGTCATCTATTGGGTGTAAACAATAACTCTCATTTTTAATAGTCATCGTATCTCACCTGCTGACGCCGGCCGCCGCTGTAAGAAGATCATGAATATCACGCGACCCACAGTGTCGACTGAATACGATCTGGAATAAAAAATATAAATATATAGTAATGTATAAAAATACAACGGTTAAATCGGCAACGGTGAACATTACTAGACCCAGGACCCTCTCGCTCGATGACAGGTGTCATGATCATCTAGGCCATACTAAATGTATTACAATAATATGTAACTACGCATTATAATATTTCGTCACAAACATGCAACTCAAAAAAGTAACGATCGTGATATACAGTATATTTCATATATTTACATAATGTTGAAACACACTGTTGTTCAAGCGTATGCATAGGTTACGAAAGTTACAAAAGTACTGGCGTGTAGAAAAGCAGTGTGGGGAAGGGTATAAAAAAAGATAAATATATAGTAATGTATAAAAATACAACGGTTAAATCTGCAACGGTGAACATTACCAGACCCAGGACCCTCTCGCTCGATGACAGGTGTCGTGACCATCTAGGCCATACTAAATGTATTACAATACTATGTAACTACGCATTATAATGGGTGGTCGGGGTGGGGTGGTTGGTGGTTAGGAAGCGCCCGCGGTGCAATTTGTTTAGTTCCAAATTATAGATATATAAATATGGCAAACAGAAAATATTTTTCAAATTGTGAGGTGTAGAACTTCTCAGCAGTATTTTAAAGAGATCCATACGCCACTGGTACGCTCATCAGATAGCTGACACTATGGGTGACGCCAGCGGGAGACAGGAGGTTGGGCTACATGATACATCCCCTTTCGGAGAATATTTCAAATACCGTCGGGGAATAGGCCTACGCCAAGAAAAACTTTTTCCAGCTACATATATATATATACCGATACTCACACTCAGCATACTGTCTAGACTACACAACGTAGAAGCCGGGTGTGTAGGCTACGTATATAGAAAACAGTGTAGTTGTGTACTACCTAGATATGTACTACAATGTAATAGTATAGTAGGTGATTCAGAATCTGGATGGTTGTTCTGCATTATTTGTGTACGTTATAACATATACCGATTGCACGAAACATGATATATAACTGTTTAAGCGACCCGCCGATGCGAAAGCTAGCCGCCTCTGTCGGGGAAGTTATCCCCCGTGTCCGACAACCATGGCTTCACCCCTAGCTGGCACCACAGTTACCTCGTGCTACTTTACAATAAAAGAAGAAGAAAAAAAACAGTCTAAATATATATATAGCTAAACTACCCGAAATAAACACAATATACAAATATTTATAGAGAGGCAAACCTGCTGCCACAGTTCCTAATCGCCTCATTTATTTTTATTTGATGGATTGCTTTTAAACGTAATATAAATTCAATGAGCCGCAAATAAATATCACACTGCACTTGTTTTGACTTGCTAATTACACTACATTGTGGCCGTTTTATTTGGCAAGCTGTTAATTTTGTTATTATAATTGTATATTTTCTTCACATAAACGTGTCATTATTTCTTCTATTGTCTCGTAATAGAACGTGCATAGTGCACAGACGTATTCACAGTGGCACAGATACCTCGATACTGCGATTAGCGAACCTGA